>JAWWEQ010007878.1:0-47318 GCA_035583055.1 Torymus tubicola
TGCTAGTCAGTCAGCCATTATACGCTGAAGCGCTAAGTTGAGTATAGAGAGAGCATTGTAAAGAGTAATAGTTGTGCGGCAATTAGTTGTAAAGAGTAATAGTTGTGCGGAGAGTAATTATCGTGAAGTAGTAGTTGTGCGTAAATTGAGTAGAGTGAGCGAGCCTTGTAGAGTGCCGTGCGAAATCGTAAATTGACGGCAAGGAGGAATACGAGATCCGACGGTGACGGTGCGACAACACGTAGCGGTGAGTGTGAGTCCGTGTCGGCGAGCCCTTTCGCTCCCCGACGTGCCTTTATTTTCCTTTCAGATTTTAGGGAAACCGGGCATCTCTCTCTCTCTCCCCGTGACGTGCGGGCGTATTAGCAACGCGTCGTTGAAAACTTATTGTGTCGCGTTGAGTACTGTAAATTTCACCGAAGGTGCGGAAATAAAGTGTTAGAATCTAGTTGAACGAATTTTCTTGTATTTTTATTTCTTTTTGTGTGGTGTGGGGAAGCCCAAAAAGTGTGTGTGCCGTCTGATTCCCCCAGTGTCGTGTCCCTTTAGTGTCGCGCAGTTTCGTTAGGTCAACAGGTTTGCCGCCGAGGGTTGCGACCGCCCCCAGGTCGTCCTTCGCCACCAGAATCCGCGCCGGAGATAGGAGTAGTGCCGCAGAGCAGCCGCGCGAGGGGAAATTAACATGACCAAGGCGCCCTCAAATAAATGATAGGCCGCGTTAAATTATATTGTTGGTTATCTTTATTATCGGTCGTTGCAAATTAACATTATCGGAGTGAGACATATAGCCCTCAGGGCGAATACAGTGGCACGGCGCGGGGAAGTAAAATTTGCCGTGTCACAGTGTATATTTGAACCCCTTTATCGAGAACGAGTCTCTGGTCGAGCAGAGGTAGTGATAGGGTGACATCTAGGTCATCAGAAAGGTTTTGACCAATATTAGCGAGTCACTACGTCACAAAATATAATCATATTAATTACTTTATAATTGGATATACTTAACATTAAGTATCGTTATAAAATAAATGAATAATGTATAATTAACTAATATTAATAACTTTATAATTAGATACACTTAACATTAGATACACTTAATATTAATTATCTTTATAAAATATATGTTTAATAATATAAATCTTAGGTATGCGCTAGCTCATCGAGCTATTTCAGGAATCCCGTATCAGGCTCGTGGTGAGGATAGCATGCTACAGAGTATTGTAGCAAAAACACTCCTGAAAATCAAGGAACACCTGGTGAGATTGTTTAATTTCTCCTTTGTACGGGGTTTTCTTTCAACAGTACTGGAGCAATTAGCTCTGGACGAGTTGCAGGATTTTCTCGCTAAAAATAAAACCCTTGATCCTGTATAACCAGCGTCGACAGAAAATACGTCACGCTACTGTTACTGTTTGACTTTAGTAAGGCATTCGATACAACTTCTCCCTTTCGTCTTCTCGAAAGGCTGAGATTGATGTGTTTCTCCAGAACCGTTCTTAAGTGGGTATCCTTCTACATTTCTGGTAGGCAGCAGTGTGTACGCACAGAATCGCAAGGTTCTTCCTTGTGGTTAGGAACGAATCTAGAAGTACCACAAGGATCTGTTCTGCGACCTTTGTTGTTCTGCCTTTACATAAACGACGTACGTGATGTACTCGACTGGAGATGTATCAAGCATATTCTTTATGCTGATAATTTACAAGTTTATATACAAGTTCCCCAAGAAAATCTGGATGAGGGTTGGGCATTCGAACACTACAACAGGCGACAAAAGCGGTTTCGATGTCACCACGAGGGCGTCTCTTAAGCTCAATAAGCTAAAAAGAAAGGCTGTCGTTTTCGGCAGAAAATGTTTTGTTAATGATGTTTATTCGGGTGGTACGCTGGGAACGATTGACCGTGGAGACGGTGCCCGTATCCCATTCTCGGATACTGTAACTAGTCTTGGTGTTGGGCTTGACGCTAAACTTTCATGGAAAGTGCATATTGACCATGTAATTAAAAAATTAAATTGTGTAATGTTCACCTTACGCTTTTCCCGACGGTACACCACTGAGACTCTGTGAAAGCAGTTTGCAACAGCACTGTTGTTCCATCATCCTGATTATTGTTCGATAGTTTTCCTTGATGCATCTCAACAATTAAAACACACATTACAGAGACTGCAGAATTCATGTGTGAGATACGTGATAGGTATAGGTCGAGATGATCATATTTCGTCCCATAGAAAAATATAAAAGTGTATAAAACGACTTTACATTTTATTTTTTTTTTGTTACATACAATTAAATTTTTCAAAACCCGCCGCAGCTACCAAAGATGAACGAATGCCGGTTACACATCTACGACAGGAAGACTGGAATCAAATTCCTGGTAGACTCGGGATCCATTCTCTCTCTTCTGCCACGCTCATTCGCTCCGACGAAGGCATCTCCAGGGACACTTCGTCTGATGGCGGCGAACGGCTCAAACATTGCCACTTACGGTCAGACAGAGTTGACGCTCGACCTTGGACTTCGCCGTGCCTTCCCCTGGCTCTTCGTCATCGCGGATGTCAAGTCTGCTATCCTAGGCGCAGATTTTTTGGCACACTACGGACTTTCTGTGGATCTCAAGAACCGAGGCCTCTCGGATACGGTAACATTACTCTTCGCGGAAGGTTTGGTCCATCAATCGTCAATCCACGGGATTGAAGTCATCACCCCACCCATCAACGTCGCTGAAGCACTTCAGCCCAAAATAAATAAACTGTTAACTGATTTCAACGGGTTGTTTCAACCAAATTCCGCCCCTGCCGCGGAACCTGCAGCAGAGGTAGTGCACCATACCGTCACCACAGGACCTCCAGTCTTCTCAAGGCCACGTCGCCTCGCAGGTGACAAGCTGGAGGCGGCCAAGAAGGATTTCGACCTGCTCTTGTTCCGGGGCATAATCCGCCCCTCTTGTAGTCAATGGGCCTCCCCGCTGCTCCAGGTGCCCAGACCAGAGGGGGGCTTACATGTACAGGCAACTACCGCAGGCTCAATGCAATCACTACGCCGGATCACTACCCGATCCCCAGAATTGAGGACTTCCTCCGCAGTCTTCATGGCTCAAAGCTCTTTTCCAAGCTAGACCTCAACAGGGCGTATTATCAGGTTCCGGTCACCCCTGAAGACGTCCCAAAGACGGCAGTGACAACGCCCTTTGGGCTCTTCGAGTTCCTGGGCATGCCTCTTAGACTACGGAGCGCCACACAGACCTTCCAGCAACACATGGACACCCTCTTCAGAGACCTGCCGTTCGTCCGAATTTACATCGACGACCTTCTGGTCGTCTCGAGCAACCTGGACGAGCACCTCCAGTACCTGCGCACTGTCTTTGCAGTGTTGGCCAAAGCAAACCTTACTTTAAACCCACTCCGCCCCTCACTAGAGAAGGTACAAGCCATCCCGGATTTTCCCAGGCCAACCAACATCATGGGACTTCGTCGATTCCTTGGCCTCGTGAATTTCTATCACGCAGCAATTCCACACTTGGCGGCGATTGAGGCGCCGCTCACGGATCTCATGGTGGGTGCCAAGAGAAAGGATAAACGTCTCATCGAATGGACCGAACAACGTATCAACGCCTTCGAAACCTGTAAGAAGAGCCTCACTGACGCGGCGAACATGCGATTCCTCAACCCCGAGGCACCTCTCATCCTATCTGAGGACGCTTCATCGACCTACAACGTCGCAGGCCTTGACCAGCGCAACGGAAAAATCTGGGAGCCGTTGGGTTTCTTTTCGAGGAAATTGTCAGACGCAGAAAAGTAGTACAGCCCTTATGACAGGGAGCTCTTGGCCGTTTTTGCTACTCTGAAACACTTCCAATACCTGCTGGAAGGACAAGAGTTTGTGGTGCGAACCGACCACAAACCGCAGGTCAAGGCTCTCGAGCAAAGGCCGGAGAAAGCGTCACCACGCCAGCTACATCAGCTCGACTTCATCAGCCATTTCAACATGACGTTTCAACACATCAACGAAGCAGACAACGTCGTCGCCGATTCCCTGTCACGTGTAGAGGTCATCGACATGCTGTCACCACTCAACTCTCAGGCCATCCAGTAAGCGCAGAGATAAGAGGATATTCACCTTCACACCCCAGCGGAAGAGTAACGTCGAAGATGCTAAAGGAGAAGTTTTTCTGGCCTGGCATAAAAAGAGATGCCCTCAAATGGTCGCGCGAGTGTACCGGCTGCCAGCGCGCCAAAATTCACAGGCACACTCGCTTGCATCCGTCAAACATAGACGTCCCGGATATTTAGCCACGTACATCTCGACCTTATATTTTCATACAGTGCAAAACTTATTTCGTGCAAAACTACTTTCGTCAGCGCTGACCTTGGAGATTAAACTTTGAAAAATTTTTTTCTCTGGAACCAACCTCGAAACAATTTATTTCGTTAAGAAATTTTTTTATAATTGAATAAATTTAGACAGATTTTATCTTTGAAAAAAAAAAAAAAAAAAATTTTGTCGAAGGATTACTGAGCAACAACATTACCACTCTGCCACCGAAATTTCACTCTCTGGCTTGGGACAAGGTATATCTATTTATTTTATGTATTATATTATATTTATATATATTATATATTTATTTTATATATTATATTATATATATTGTATTATATGATATTAAAAATATAAATAGTTTTATTCATTCCGTTTGAAAGTTTGGTGGCCTTGAAAAGGGCCGATTTTTTAAAGATATCTAAATTGATGCTCTGCGCTGCCGCTTCGCTGATGGAGGTGGTGGAGGAGAGCGGCGTCGACGCTTTCTTACTTCCAGAACCTGGATGTCCTCCTCATCCGAGCTAAGATAAATAGTCTCGAGGGACGAGTGGAAGGATGGTGGTTCGGGAACCGCCTCCTCCTCGTCATCCTCGAGACTAATTATCTCGGGCTCTGTAGGAGCCTGTAGCCTCAAATCTACAGGCTCTTCCGGGTCCTCCTGCGGTGACGGTGGGAGAATCTCCAGGCTCTCGGGTGTCGGCATCCGGTGACGCTCCTCCAACGTCTTCAACAACGCCTCTATGTTGTTCAGTCCCAGATCTGAGAACAGATCGACACCTATTACACCATGGATATATTCGTCTCTCATGGCTATGAATTGAATGATTAATAAGGCACGAGCACTCTTCTTTTATCGAAGAAAGAAGATCTGCTCCGTCACCGCCGAATAATTCACGCATACTGCGGAGTGGGGGGTAAAAAATTAGTCGCGAAATTCAATAAGCGATTAGTCGGCGGGCGTCTCTCTCATCGTATAGAGAGAAACTTTTACATGGTGGCGCTGCGCGCGAAATTAGTGAGCTCTCACCCTTCACACGACGATGACAGTAGCAGCAGCAGAAGCAGAGACGGCAGCAGGAGCAGCCGGGACGGAGACAACAGCATGGGAAAGCCCATAAGGTAGTAGCAGCAACATGGGGAAGCGGTGACGGCAGCAGCCGCAGCAAGCGATGAAGACGGCAGCAGCCGCCAAAAGCTATGGAGACGGCAGCAGCCGCAGCGAGCGATGGAGACGGCAGCAGCAGGGGACGGAGACGGCAGCAGCAGGGACGGCATACGTAAGTAAGTTATGAGTTTTCTCTTTCTTTCTCTCTCTATCTCAAAACCGAATACCTGCGGAACTCTTTTAGAGTTGGGTCTACCTATCTCTGGAACAGACTTCCCAATGACCTACGGCAGGACTACACTAGACCTGGCTTCAAACGCCGTCTTTTTGATTTTATATTACAGCGCACCTCATAATTTTATGTAATTTAACTTTTATTGTTTTTACCCATTGACCCAGCCATGACATCTGCGTTCAAGCTAGCGTTTTTTTTATTGACTGTTATTGTGAGATTATTGTAAAGACTATTACACTTTTATACTTTTACTTATATCTTAAATTTTTATCATGTATCCACCACGAGCCTGCGTTCGTTTACTTGTATTTATTTGACTTGTATATTTATTTGTATATGGCCTTGGCTATTTTGGACCATGAGTCCTTAGCTGTGAATAAACAAATTCAAATTCAATTCTCTCTCTTTCTTTCTATCTTTCTCTTTTTTTTATATTTTATTTTTAATAATCTTGCCGTTGAGGCAAATAAACAGTTTCATTCATTCATTCATTCTCTCTCTCTCTTTCTATCTCTTTCTCTCTCTCTTTTTCTCACGAGTATAATTCGTTCTCCAGTGCGCATCATCTCCTCGTGCGCATCGGCACGGGGAGTTTTCGTGTGTGCGCGTCATCCCCTCGTGTGCATCGTCGCCTCGCGCACGAGGTTAGTTTTCGCGAGTCTGCACGCTTCATCTCCTCGCGCGCATCGGCACGGGGAGTTTTCGCGAGTGGGCGTCATATCCTTATGCGCATCGTCCTCTCGCGCATGAGGTTAGTATCATCATGCTTTCTCTTTCTCTCTCTCGCTTTCTCTTTTTCTATAATACATAAATATATCTAAATATTTGTTTTTTTTTTGTTTCAGATACCCGAATAATACGACATATTCAAGAGGGAACAACTTTCAAACTGCTCTTATCAGAGCAAATTTTTAAAGGAACACCTACATCATTATATTTTTTAATCTGTCCTTTTCAGGGCAAAAAAAAATATTCATATCTATCTGTCCTTCTCAGGACAAATAATAAACTATTTTTAATATTTTGTTTTAATCTGTTCTTCTCGGGACAAAAACTATTCATATATTTTTTTAATTTTATCTTCCAGGACAAATTGTTAATTACTATTTTTTTTCAGCGAACCAAGATGGTAACGCGGGATGGTGACTGTAGTAACAGACGGACATTAAAGGTTAGTAAGTATTTATCACTTGCCGTATATCGGTAGCTATATTTTATATTAAATAACATATATATATTTAAACTGTCCTTTTCAGGACATATTGAAATCTTTTTGTTAATTTCTTTCAATTTTCAGAAATTTGGCGATGAACAACGTGGGACAGGATGGTGACTGCAGCATCAACATCGGACGCACACCATAGCAGTACAAGCGGCTACATTTTATATTTTAAAACGTATATATATACTTAAACTGTCCTTTTCAGGATATATTGAAATTATTTAATTAATTCATTTGAATTTTTCAGATAAATGTGATGATGATCAACGCGGGATATTGATGTGGGCTGACCACCAGCGAACTCATGGACTTATCAGTGGGCTGACCTGCAGGGAACGCGACGGCGGCTGAGAAAGAGAGAGAAAAGTATGGAGACAGGGCTTCTGAGAGGTAAGCGACCCCTGATAGAGCCAGAAATCCTATGCCGGTTCTGGCTCAAGCCCCATTCCACCCCTTGGGTTATCCGCCCCTCCCACACAACTTCTAGTGAGTCGGTTCTGGCTCATGCCCCCCCCCTCCTTGGGTTATCTGCCGCCGCGCAATTACGTGTGAGCCAGAACCCGCATAACTTATCTACTATTATAATAAAAATAAGAAACAGATATTTAACAGTAAAGAAGAAAGTTGTAAGGCGTGCCCGATTCGCGTTCGAATTTCGTCCGATACGCGTGAGCGCCGGCGCTCAAGTACGATTCTCGGAATCAGGACCGTCGCGGTACCACGAAACTGCCTTCAATTTGGCAAGTCTGGGAAACTTTCTTGACTTGCGATATCGTTCGTATAAGACGAATTCAGTGCGAGCTCCATTTCTCCTCTATTTTTTATACGTGTATGTGTTACGTCAGTAGTGTATTAGTGTGTGTAGTGGAGGTGCGAGAGTCGCCCGCCCCCCACATTTCGTGCGCTAGAGCAAGAGAGCGAGAGCTAGAACACCGTGAAACATATAGATATATAGGGAGTGCAAGCCAGTACTTGCAGCGAGTGCGAAAGAGAGCGAGTGAGCAGCCAGCGAGAGGGAGAGGATCGAGACGTCGACTTCCTCGCATCACTCGGTGAGTCTTTACGCTCCCATCTCGCGGTTTTTTTGTAAGAGGCTAGTACGGAGTTGCCTCGTGCAACCCTACTGTAGTGTGTATGGGTGAGTAAGTGTCGACCCACCGTATTTAATGCGCGTTCGCGATAATAGCAGCTCCGCCGGGTACTTGGCCGTTACGGATTCAAATCCAACGGTTGCGCGCGAATCGCGATTAACATTGAGTAGTGTATCGACTTTGTTGTATGTAATTATTAATTTTTTTAATATACTTGTTGATTGTCGGTAATTCATCGCATTATTTATTCTCGCGCCTATTCGTACTGTCCCGTTCTTTTCCCGATTACCACCGCCTCCGTGGGCAAACGATCCGCCGATCGTTTGCATAGCTGACTAGCCGGCCGTGCGCATTTCCCCTTGCGCGGTGCGGTGATTAAAGCCTTACTTCCACATTTCTTTCTAAAAGCAGAAGGACTCTGCGTTGTCAACAGGAGTTACTCCCGCGGCACCATGTACTAGGGCACGAGTTTCCGGTAGTATTTAAATAATATTCAACCCTGTTACAAAGTATATTATGATTTGTAGAAAAAACATTTTCTCAACTGAGCAAAATAGTGCAATAATTAAAAAGAAATTCATTAATATGAACTTGAAAAGTACGGTAAAATTATTGCAATCTGCTGAGTAGTACATACAAAATATAGTTATAAAATTAACAAATATCCTTTCGTTATCAGATCATAAAATTGACGCTAAGAAATCAGTGTCCACAGCAATTTATCTAAGATACAACTACACTTCTTAACTAAAGAGAAGCTTATGGATATGTCAACAAAAAATAGGAACTTCAATCACTCGTTTGGGTTTAAATTCGATTGAAGAAAATGTGGCATATGCTCTTACAGCTTTATGTGGTTTTGCAAAACATTATGCAACGTCAAAAGCATTTTTGCAGAAACTGCATGATTTTAAAAATGAATTACTTGTGAATAATACAATGATGAAAATAGATCCCATTATCATCAATGAAAAAGGACAATCTACGAATATTCTTCTTATTGCAAAAGAAATATCTAAGCGAAATATTACAGCATGGAAATGTAACGCGTAGTGTAAATCAGTTGATGCAGATATTTTAAAAGAGCTTAGATAACTTCTTGACGAATTGCTGTACTTCACCTACGCAGATGGTTATCAACACCTTAAAATTATTGATTACTGTTCCCATAAAAATCAAGAATCACCAACAATTAGTCATCCAGTGACTTGTTACCACCAACAACATTCATGTTCCCCTAAAGGACCCCGCACAATTTAATGGAAAAATACTTTCGGTGAATTTCAATCTAACCCATGCAGATCGACGGTACACAACATGCTGATCAAATGTATCTATGGGCACCAAGTCCGGAAACTCATCTTTTAGTAACAAATCAAGAGTGAAAGTACCAAAATAGATAATATATGTAAAAAAGCTGCATTAAGCCTGACAATGAGATGCTATTTAATTATATTGGATAAATGTACATTGATGGATATATGGACATTTTAAAGTCGATATGCACAAAATTCTGATGTCCTCTTCCTCTGTCCCATATATCTGTTTGTTTTACGCGAAAGTGATAATGTACGTAATGTAGTGTATGTAACGGATCAACAACGTGGACGTGATGGGTCTCTGATCCCTTTGTGTGTGTGCTTGCGTGCGTCTGTGTGTGTGTGTGTCTGTGTATCTGTCTACGTGTGTGTATTTGTGTATATGTGCGTGCGCGCTTGTGCGTGTACGCTCTTGTGAGTGTGTATGTTTACAAGTACGAGTGTGTATGAAACAAAAAAGAATAGAAACAAAAATATGACGCCTATTTCCTCTCTCTTCTATCACAAAATTTCTAATCTTCGTTAGTCTAGAGGATCTATTATTTCATATAATTGATTCACATCCATCTGTGCATTTTATACGATTAGCGTGTAAAGCCGTAGGGAAAATGTAACAAGGAATCTGAAATCTATTAGCCATGTTATGAGACAGAAATAATTATATTTTTTTTGCAATAAAATCAAATTAGTATGCACAGTTAATTGTTCGCTACGCCGAATACTTCTTATTATCTATTCTATTCCAGTATAAATGAATATTGGAAAACAATGTAATCAACAAAGAGTCTAAGCATTTATTTCTGCGTATATCATTAATCAACGCTGTTCAAATAGAAATAAATAAGAAAGACGTAAGAAGACTCCCCTTGATTAACTCCGCAATCATAATCGCTTCCGTGCGAAGAACGTTACCATCGGATTTTAGTTATTTCCTTTTAGGATGTTGAAGGAGAAAAAATCTTTATATGTATCTCCACTTCTAGTTGCAGTCAAACGAATCAGTATTTCCGAATACACACACACACACACGCGCGCGCGTGGTGTAGAGAGGTTATTTTTTAACCAGTCAGGTCTTGGTAATTACATCCTCTAGCCAAGATCTGGTCAACACCACCTGACCAGTCAAGTTGCAATATCGACTTTAAAATGTCCATATATCCATCAATGTACATTTATCCAATATAATTAAATAGCATCTCATTGTCAGGCTTAATGCAGCTTTTTTACATATATTATCTATTTTGGTACTTTCACTCTTGATTTGTTACTAAAAGACGAGTTTCCGGACATGGTGCCCATAGAGACATTTGATCAGCATGTTGTGTTCTATCGATCTGCAAGGATTAAATTGAAATTCACCGAAAGTATTTTTCCATTGTTTTTGTGCGGGGTCCATTTTTAAATTAGTGGTTTTATCATATCATTACCATTTTTGCGAACAATTGAAAAAATATATAAAATCATTTTTAGCAAAACAGAATGAATTAATGAATGCAATGAATATCATGATAAATGTCAAATCATTCAAGAAGCTATGAAAAAGCCCAATGAAATTATTCAAAATCAACTAGAAAGCCGTACAAAGAGTCAGTCAAATTCAAACAATTTACCAGACGGTTGTGTTCCAATACAGATCGAAAATGCTATGAAGAATTTTGAAAATATTGCGAAAAAATACACATATTAATAAAAATGATCTTCATGAATCTATTTAAAAATTTAATGAAGATCAATCAAGAGTATTTATAAAAATTATATCAACATTACAGTGACTGTAAATAATAAAATTTTGAGAAAAAAATTATATCAATTACAGTGACTGATGATAATAAAACTTTGAGAATTTTTATTAGTGGGCCTAGATGTACCGGTAAAAGTTTTATTATTGAAAATTTGGTGTCATCGAATAAAATAATTAGAGACAAAGATACAGCTGTAACTGCATTTATAGGAATAGCAGCTTACAATATCCAAGGATTTACATAAATTAT
This sequence comes from Torymus tubicola, assembly GCA_035583055.1. Lineage (NCBI taxonomy): Eukaryota > Metazoa > Arthropoda > Insecta > Hymenoptera > Torymidae > Torymus > Torymus tubicola. Next base: position 11,277 of record JAWWEQ010007878.1, read on the forward strand.
TACAGTTACCAGTTGAGGAAGCTTCTTTACTAAAATATAAAGAATTATCTAATGCAGCTAGAAAAAAATACGAAAAGCGCGGCAGCCTATATCCCCGTGGGCCGCCTTATTTGCTTGCGTTTCGGCGCTGCGCCACCTAGAGGTAGCGCGTGAACTACACTCTTACCCAAGCGGAATGCGCGAGTGTCGATAAATCCAAATCGCGGCTCAGCAGGAGATTTAAATTCCCTATTACAATGAACAGTGCGGAGGATCTATTAATTTATTAATTTAATTAATTTTTCTAAGATGCGACTACCAGACATTCCTCTCGAAATCTTCATAGAATCGCTATCTAACGGTATTATTTGCTCCCAGGGGGAGTCGATTCAGAAGCTGGTGAGAATAACCAATAACATCAACAGAAGACAAAAATATAAATATCAATTTAAGCAAAGTAAAAATCTTTTGCACGTGCCCTCTTCCTAAATTTATTATCATTTTCGGGGGTTTCAGAAAAGTTTATCATTATATCAATGGCATTAAATTTAAATGGCCTTCAATATCATATTTGATTCTTAAATCGGATTTTATATGTTTATCAGAGTCAAAGTTAGGTGAAGTAGACCCCTTACCTTCCATCAAAGGATACATACATGTCCGGAGACATAGAACAGGTTGTTCCAAGAATGGAGGTCTTCATTTCAAAATATTCTTCCTTAACTTCATTCCAAAAGATTTGGAATACATCGCAATTAAAATCACATCAAAGCATATATCTCATTCAATATCATTAACTTTTCAGATTTGATTGAATTCCTTGATCAAATATCACTTCTTAATAATGCAATCATTATGACGGATTTCAATGCTCAAATCCGTCTTTGGGGTAGTCACGCTCCAAATCAAATTGGAATAAACCTTCTGACTACTCTTGATTCGTGCGGTGAATTTTACGTGCTAAACAACGGAAATCCCACAGGCTTACATACTAATACTAGTTACGCGGGCATTATTCTCACAAACGTTAACTTCGCAAAAGATTTATTATGGTCTATACTAGTTGTACAGACAGACAATTCGTTCGAATATTTATTATATATTATTAAGGAAAAGATTCATAATAAGACATACTAATTCTCCAAAATTAACTGGGAAAAATTCACCGACTTTCTCGACAGCCATGCTCTGGTTTGCCAATTGTATGGGTGCGCGTCGTCATCGGGAATCGCGCGGTATCAGTGAACTCGCGGAAACTACAGCGCGTGCGCTAGCTGTAGTATGAGATAGATTTCCTTTTGCTCCCTGCTCCGCGCTAGCCGGTGGATAAGAAGTTGATGCAAGTGGTGCATTTACAGACATGTTGTAATATTAGATAATATATGTTTTTGTTGCTTTAAGTTGTTGTGCGTTTAGTTTTCAGTCAACTCACGACATCTTCCTCATGATCTGCCGACCTACCCCTGATCCTCGGCAGAGTGTGACAATACGTAAACTTTTATTACTCAGATCTACAGTCACTCTTATTAATTTTATTTTTAAGCTCTCTCATTAAGATTAGACATTTTTTATCTCTACTGCAGCCGCAATAGCTCAATAGCTCTCTCCGATTTGTTGCCTTTAATTGGGCAGTTCCTTATTTCATGCGCATTCGCACAGATACTACAATAAGGTAAATCTTCAAAGCAATAAAAATATGATTAAAAAATTTTAAAAATATGATTAATTTGAATTTTTTGTTTAATTTATGTCAAACGCTATAGCATCTCGCATTAGATTTAATTTTCGCGTAATCATCTGCGATTTCCTATTTTTAAGATAAACTGTCCAAAATTTTCCTATAAACCCCCTAAGCTTCTACCAAAAATGAATTACCCGCATAGAACTGTATTTGCGCATGTAATATCTACCATCGAAACAAAAATTTCAATGGTCTTTAAAAAAAAAGTTTTTATTTTACTCAAAAGTGAAAAATTCTGTAGAAATCCCTATATGAGTATGATCATTTTATAGCACGCAAAAATACGTCCCGCATTAAAGCATTTTTTATGAAAATATATTGATTGGTGCGCGCAAACAGGAATCTTAAGTGTATAGAATTTCCATGAAGCTAAGGTCCCTCTTTGCATGCACTGATTTATATTTTGAAGCCTTTTATTTTGTTAGTGTTGTCAACTTAAATTTGAAGAAAAATAATCTGTGTCTGAGTTGACCTTTTTCAACTGGTTTTCGAATTGGTACCGTTTTCAAAAAAATATATGTAACAAATTATGCTATTAAGGTAGTACCATCGTTACAGAAATACTGTTCAGATTTTAATAAAACTTAACGTACTGATAAATATTCGTCCAAAAAATAGCTCAAGTAAATTTTTGTGATGCTAGTGTAATTATAACCAAAGATATTTTCATTATTACTAACTTAATACGCCGGCTTATGAGAAATCGCTCTTTTTGTAGTTTTCATTAATTATTTTGTAAAAATTATCGTTCAGTTTTTCTTCAAAATTTTTGTAGTAAGGGGTAAATATTTAAAAAATATTAATCATTTTCAAAAACTATGATTAGGAAGATATAAGTAGTAAAAGATCATTTGTACAATAGAAAAAAGTCCCATTTAACCTCAAATAATAAGTCAAATTATTTTCTGCATGGGACATTTTATTAATAATTAGAACAAATAAAATTGAATGCTAATGCATTACTATTATTTGGTGTATATTTACCTACACATCTTCGTTAATAGAGTATACATCTCGCCAATAAGCGAGAAATAAAAAGAGTGTTTATTTTGGCTAGGGATGCAACGACGATACTACCTTAACTAAGACGTGAACGGTGATAACATTATCACTAATATTTTATGATTCCTCAATGCCTAAGTAATACATATTACTTTCAAATATATTTTATGATGTGTAATTAATCATTGTTAATCTGATAGAAATTATTGCATCGATTTTATTTGTAAAATATCTTTTATTAGTTAAGAGTCGTATGAGTTTGGCAAGTAGGTTTATGACACAATGCAAAAGATTTGGGTCATTGCTATTTATTGTGAAAAAAAACATTATTTTTCTACCTAATAGAAAAAAACTCGAATTTTATTTATTAAATAAATTTAGATATTAAAATATTTAGATATTATTAACCAGACAAATTACATAGGCGTAATTCGAAAAGGTATTACAACTACCTGTACAAGGGCTGGCGTAGTATAAAAAATGCTTATATACTAAATTAAAAACTAAGTATTTTCGTTTTAAATTTTAATACTAAACTATTACAATTTAATAATTGAAAATAAAATTTCAAAACTTAGAACGAAAAACAATAGTTATAAGAACAATCTATGTTAATTTTATATATCTCTTTAGTTCATTTTTTTGGTGATGTTTTCTATTATATCCTTTATTATATGTATATATTTTTAGTTCTTTAGATTGACTATTAGAGGTTTTTAGTGCTACCATTAAAGTGATACTGTTAAAAAAATAATATTATTAATATAACCGATTCTTCTTCGATAAGAATTTTGTAAATCGACGACTATATTTTTATAACTCATACTGGAATATGCTTTTATTTCATTTGCCGAGAAAGCCACGAGCTCGCGATGTAAACGTCAGAGCGTGTGAGACATGCGAGAAAGAAAGAGAAAGAGAGAGAAAGAGAGGGAGGAGAGAAAGCTTGCAAGAGTTTGCGCGGGCGCGAACGCACGAGCGGTCGACTCGGCGCCGGCGGCGCGCGCGAGGCGATGCAGTGGTGGGAGCGATCGCATGTGCTTGCAGCTGCTCTCTCTCGCTCTCTCTTATGAGTTACTCTCCTTCTCTCTCTCTCCCACTCGTTCGGACGGAGAGGGCAAGAGGAAGAGGGGGAGAGGGAGAGTCCGTTCTGGCGGCGGGAACAGGAGTAGCGCGCCAGTCAGTAGTCCGCCGCGCGTCAGAGCTTTAAGCGAACGGCGTTCGTGCTTTCTCTCTTTCCTCGCATTCAAGTGTCACGTCGCGTCAACGGCTTTTCTCAATTTCACTCTCTTTCTCTCTCACTCTTTCTCTTGCTCACTCTCTCGTATTCTCTTAACTCTGGCTATTTACATTTATTGCCTTTCGATTCGACGTGTCGTTTGCAACATTGAAGTTTTTCCAATGCCAATGTGATCGTACATATTGTGTATTCTTTTTAAAATATAACATTGAAAGTTTGCTATCAAATAAAGTTGTAAAGAGCCATTCAGTGAAAGACCGATCCTGGGAGAGTCGAAAAAACTGGAAAACACGCCCGTAATAAAAAGTAAGTGTTTCTGTAATTAATTTTAGTTCAAAAGAGATGTACGGTAATATTTGTCGGTACCATAAAAAGATGTGAATGTTTAGGTTGATACAGAAATAGCTCTTTGAAAGAAAGTATATTTTCATATAAGCATAAGAAGATGAAGACATAAAGGATTAAGAGTTCCTTGAGACATTCGTATTATTATACTTTCACGAAAGATCGAGGATATACTTGTTTACTTTTCATTCTTTCTAACTTTGTGACGTCAAAGCTTTGATGCTTCTGAGTTAACGATGTACTTTCAACATTTTTATACATATTATACATTTTCACGCGATATCACAAAGTTGAAATTTTGCTCAACCCTGTTTTTAATACTATATTTAAAAGATCAATTGACCTGGTTCTTAACTGCGTTTGTCTCAACCTAAAAGCAATAGATAATCGAAAGAAAAGAGCTCTGATCTTTAGTGCTACCATTATTTACACCTTTCCTCTGTTCGCAGTGGCACTAACCCTGTCGGTGGGAGGCGCTTTTGGCCGGTAGCAAAGTCGCGACGATAACGTGCGCGCGTGGACGCAGGCGCTGCGAGGGTCGCAGCAGCAGCGGCAGCCGCAGGCCGAAGTCCCGGCTGACCCGGCAAATGTGGCTCTGTGCACGGTGAGCCGGAGTTCGGGGGCCCGCGGGGCCCGCAGGGGCGCCTCCGCTGCCTCCAGCCGCGCCGCGCGGCCCGACCAGAGCGTCAGACTACCCCTGTGCGCGCCCCAGTCCCAGTCGGGCCCGACCCCGGCCCAAGCTATCGTAGCAGCGGCCGCAGCGGCCGCGGCAGCCGGCCAGCAGCAGCAGCCGCCAAATGCAGCCTCCACGCCCCAGCAGCACGCGCATCACCATCACCAGCCGCACTCGACGACGCCGCGCGACCAAGGGGCCGGACAGTCATACGAGGTGAGTCGACACTGTGCGCTCTGTGTGCCAGGCCATTCGCGCTGCTCGCTTTCGACCCGATTTCTCTTGTAGCTATGCTGTTTACGGTGGACTAGGTACTAGAAAGCTTCTAAAAGCAGAACATGATTACAAGTTTCATAATGGCATTACTTATAACAATAAAACAATATTTTTTCTGTCAAATATCTAGTTTTCACCACAGTCAAAACGAAAAAATAATGTGGATCTCTTTTATACGCTTTTACATGCTATGAGATAACTACATTGCGATCTACATACTACTTCATTTCATTTGTGATATACGAATACTTAAGCCTATGCGTCGGATTCAATAACAGATATCGCTTTTATTGAAATAGAACTGGACTACCTCGTAATACTCGCGTTAAAATTGTTTTCCATTCAACATTTTCAATTTCTATTTCATGTTAAACTATTGAACTAATAAAATGATTTACGGGCTAGTACTTTTATGTGTATAAACATTGTTATAGTATCAGATACCTCCGAATTTAAAAATAATATAGAAATATATTTTATAACATTATATATATTATGTCATGCAAGTTGTAGATTAAAATGAAAAAATTATAATTGTACTAGAAGTATATTTAATTATAGTTTACTTGGCAATTATTTTTGACATAATGTTTTAAAAACATTCAATCAAATTAAATAAGAATACCGTCATTAAGGACAGATACACTTACTATTAATTAACTAGTTCGGTTAAAGGCGTGTAGCAATCACGTTAATTATTCGCATTATTTTTGCTTACATGCTTTTAAGTGGATTGATCGACGTGCTAGGCATAATCCCTATAATGTCATTGAAAGTGATACTTTGCACGTGCTTTCCCAAGATAATGCAGAGATGAAAATACTGTTATGACGTAATATCGTATATCTAAAATTAGGCGATTGTCACTTTCGAAAGTAATAGAAGCAGAATAAAAAATTCATACAAATACTATTGAAGAGCTTGATGAAATAATCATTTAAACTTTAAAACGAATTATAAGCTACATCTATTATGAAATTCTAATGTTTTATATATTACAAAATATTTTACCAATTCCATCCAAAAGTAGATAAATAAATAATCACAGCTGTATCTTAACATATAAATATACTCGTGAGTGATCCTGAAGAATTGGAAAATTAAATTATTATTTTTACGAATACATATATTCATAAAAAGTTTGTTCATAATTATGTTCGAGATAATGAGAAAATGTATACTCACTTTTTTATTCTTTAAAGTGATATTAAACCATTCCACGCAGGTGGTTTTAGTAAATTTAGTTTCTCTAATTGCTTCAACGTCAGAAACGTATTTTGTTAAATGACTAACATAAATTTGTACTCCTCTGATTGCAGGATGGGCAGGGTCTGGAGGAACCGATGGTTCACGTCGAGCGGGCCAATCAGCTTGGCACGTGGATATGCTGCGTGCCTTGCTACTGGCTGCAGCGGAGCAAAGCCGTGCACAAAGCACTTCTCACCTTCGCTATGCTGCTCGTGACGAGCCTCCTGGTCACCAGTCCCGTGCTCTTTCTCATTACGACTCTGCCCGAGGGGGAGCAGCCGCGCGAATGTCTGCCACTGGTTAGTTGATCCTTTCGGTTGCTATTATTGTACCGAAAAACGCACAAAAATGGATTTCACATTTGTCAATTTTTTTCGAACTTTTATTTTACAAAGAATTTTTGTTTACAATTTTTTGTAGTTTATCGTTAGCAAATTAATTAGAAACCTCATTACCAAACCAACCTTTTTAACTATAGTCTGATTAAGGATTTGTTGATTATCACCAGATATTAGTGGATAAGTTTTGGTTGTACACGATGCGCGCAAAAAATGCACCTTCCTATCGGTCTTTAAAAACATTGCCTTTTCAATGTTTAATTTTTATAAATTAAAAATTGTCAGATTAAACTATAAAATAGAAAATTTTATATGAAAATTTGTTTTTATTTTAAAGATTAGCCTACACTGTTAGAAAACTTCCATGTATATAGATATACATTGTGTATATTTTGAAACGCAGAATGTAAACATAGTATATCTATATATATGGAAGTTTTCTAACAGTGTTTTTACTAACAACTAAGTTTTAATAAATAACTAAGAATTGGCTATAACTATCAAGACCATCTTTTATATATATTGTAGAAAATTGCATCTGCTTCAAGTACGCTGATAATATTTAAGTAATATGAGTTTTAAAGTATAAGAAAAAAGAAAAAATACAATAATAAACGCAGTACTATCCAGAAATCTACCGTATTCATACATGTACACATACTAAAAATAATCTATTTCAATTTCGAATGTCCGATGAAACATTTTTAACATGTTTTGAAACTTTACTTGTTCAACAACACTTTTCTGTTTCTTTTTTGGCATTATGTCCCATTGATTGCATAATCTTAGAAAATTTGTCTAAAACATATTAACTTTGGTTACGGTTATTCTATGTATGAATTTACTCTTTAGTTTTGCGGTTGATCATACCGATTCTGTAATAGTCAAGATAACAGCTAAGTGGTAATATTAAACAAATTAAACTTGGTGTCATTAAAGAGAAAATTGTGTACCTTACAAATCAATAAAATTTGCTATTATCTTAGAAATGAACCAACCTGAAAATGAACCAAAACAATAGTATAATATTTTTATACGCATATAAATGCCAGGGCGGGGATTATTACATACTTGAAACTGTTCTGTATTTTAATTGGAAATGAAAATAATGTATTTGGTTCAAGCAAAATCACGAAATACTGTAACCATGTACGGACTCCATTGTTTTTTTCAAAATCTCCCTTTACTACCATTTTTCGTCAATTTCAAGCCCAACTTCAAACTCACGTAACCTTTAAAGGAATCAACATTTTCTAATTCTGAAAAGAGATTTGGAAAGCGCTCGGTCTCTAGTTTATTTTCATGTTTTCCGATTTTCATATTGAGTTGTTATTTATGGAATTATTTTGGATCAAACTAGAGCTATTTTTAATCATTTTTTCATCATCAGTAATTGACCCTCAACTTTTTGTTGGCATATGGTTCCAACTTGACGCCCTTTTCTTTCATAATGCTCTAAAGAATAAAAAAAAAACCTAATTTGGTAAGCGTGCTCTCAAAAACGACATGTTTTCATTTTTGAGCTAAGAAGTGTCCGATTTTCTGTAAAATGGCTCACATATGTGATAAAAACATTTCTTCGTCCACGACAAAATACAAACTTTTCAAATAGTTTCATAAGTTTTATATTAGCTATTTTATTGAAACTCACTATTTTATTACTTGCGCGGAAATTAATTTTCTTATAATCTATAGAGGAATATTTTTTTGAAAAAAATGGTCCACTTTTTGTTTCAATGCATTTTCGACAAAAGTCATTTAAAATCACGCAAAACGAACAACCTTTTTGTTAATTTAGTCAAAGCCTACAAAAATGGAATTATCTAGCTTTAGGGAAACCCTCTTCCATTATTCATAAATAGCTTTTCGAAACAGACCTTGGCAATATTAAAAAATCTTGTTCTGTTTCTCAACGCTAGAAATTAATTAATTAAATTAAATAATTGTTTCGTAATTAATTTAAAAAATATTATTTTGAATATTTTATGCACTTTAACTTGAAATATAATGCAATTTAAAATTATAAAAAGTATTCTAGAAAGTATATATATAACATATGACGGTCAAAATTAATGTATTAAAGTATTTTAATCATCCAACTGCTGAGAACGAAATGATTCAAATTATTTTAATCATAATTAACAATAGAATAAATAATCTCAAAAATTTGTATTACATTAAATTACCCGTGTGCTTAAATTTAGGTAAATTCAAATACTTAGAATTCCAATAACTCTTGAATAATGAATTCGGTGCTCACAATTTGTTATGATTATTCATTTTAAGCTACTTTACAACTTTACTGAGAAATGACAATACTTAAAAACATTATTCGTTTGACTTTGCCTTGACTTTGAACATTATAAATGCCTACCTTGCTCGATTTTTCAAATATTTCGCAGTCAAATTTCACGGACTTGTCAGCAAGCAATATAAGTTTTCCAAGCATTTCCGGCAGACATCCTCACTCTTGAACTTCATCTGTCCTTCAATTCACATCTGATAGCATAATTCAGGAATTTTACGCCATCTGAAACGCGTTCTCGTTATGTTGACATGCATCAATAACCGCACTCGTTCGTTTCTCGCGTTCTTCATCTCTCTCGTTCTCTCTTCATCTGTCCTACTCTTGTTCTCTCTCTCCCCCACTCTTTTTTTCTCCATATAACTGTCCTACTCTAATCCACATATATACACCCACACACAAATACATTCTCTTTCTCATTTTCTCTTATTCGCTATCTATCTATCTCGTTATCTCTGTGTACTTTATTTTTTATTTTAGCTTTAAAAAATGATTTTTATAGTAGAATAACAATTTTTGATGAACTCGAGGTAACGAAGTATGAAAAGAAGACCCAGTGAAAATGAGGATTGAAAAGTCCGTAGCTCATTGTCTCGTCTCCAAACGACTCCAAGAGTCAGCCAAACAATTTGTAATCTTGTTAACAGTGAACTTGTAGCTGTTTGACCTTTGTATTACAAAACGTTAGTTAAATATATAATGTAAATATGAAGATCTATTTTCTCAAATGATATTAAATTTAGTTATCCAGATTTTCAGTAACTGTCATTGTAAATAAAGGTTTTTTTTTAAATTCGAGATATTGTGTGGTTGGAACACGTTGGCAACTTTCGTATTTCATTTTTTACGTATAAATAGTATTTTTTATAATACAATCTCTTTTAAAATATATTTATTTTATGAAGTATAAATGAATATATGCTGATATAATTCTTACCACTACATCAATATTAGTTCATTTATTAGCAATAATATATAATGTTTTCCTATTCAGTTGCTTTATTGTTCGTTTGTTATTTGTGTCAAATAAAGGTGGTGTATAATTGACTTTTGTAATTATTTAAATTAATTACCACTTTGAATATTTAACTAACGCAAATAATTACCATACAAAACTCAACGGTATTATAAGAAGATGTTCTGTAAATAATCAAAATATAATTCATTTAAAAAATCAACTAAAATTTTAAAATGAGATTGTCATATTTATCGGTACAAGTCATATCAATGCCTCATGAATATTACGCAGTATAAATGTTATTGTACTCAATGCACAAACGGCAACCTATGTCTATAGACTTGAGTAACCCCGAGGCATCTTATCGCCTTTCAACATCGTGGCGTCCGCGCTTTGCGCTTGGGCATCAGGCATTTCCGCCGCTGTCCGGTTGTTGCTGCTGCTGCTGTAACGGCCGCGGGTGTGGATGTGTATATGTGTATGCTACTGCTGCAGCTGCACTCGCCGAAGCCATACGCCGACGCTGGGGGGATAAGGTTTCGAGACGCAAACGTCAACCTTAGCGTGGGTCAGGGCCTGCGCTGTCCTTCATCCATGACCTTCGACACTCTCGCGCGTCGCGAGAGAATCGCTCGGGAGATTCGCTCGATCGACCTACGCGCCTTGCCGTCGAATTCTCGCGGATTAAGTGGTTCAGCGTGGATTTCGTCGCACACATCGCAGCGGCTCTTTACTCTTTCTCTTATTCGCGCCTTCAATGGTCGAGTGTAGATACCGATGGGTGCAAATGTCGTGCGCTCATACGGATAAGTTTCTTTCGTTTGCTCAGCTGGAGAGTTGTTCGTTTCAAATAAGAATATTTGATTATGAGAATTATGAGTCCGAAGCCCTAGACGGAAATGACAAATAAACTTTCATTGAAAATGTTGTGAAAAACACCTCACGAACGTGCTTGTTATGATTGATCGCGAGATCAGATTTTTCTTTTGCTGAGTGGATTATATATATAAATAGATTTCTCTTGAAAACAAGTTGCTTCAAAAATATTTTGTATAATACTTCTATTATTATCGTTATGAGATATATGGTTATATTTAATGGAAATCGTTAACAAAACTGGCCGAAAATATGATTAAGAAACCTTCGAAATTTTGAGAAAGCGCAGTTAAAAAAAAGGAAAATAAATACGCGAAGATTAAGTGGCTTAAATTCAACAACTAATAACGCGTTATAAGACCGATCTTCACTTTTCGCTCAAAAGTATAAATCAAGAAAATGTGCGCGAGTAGTGTGCACTCTTTCCGGGGAACCGGGGCCACGTCGTAAGTGCAGCACGTCACGAGAGAGCGATCATTAGTTTTTCTCGTCGGGCGCTACAGCAGCGAGCAAAACAAAGGGCATAGCCGGAGAAAAAGCGGAAATAATTAATGGCATACGTCAAAACGTGCGAGCTTTGCCGCGCGATTTATCGCGCGCACGCGTTGTCGGCAGCTGCTTAGACGACACGGTGCGGGACATGTCTGCCGTTGGCGTTTGTCTCACGCGTCAGGTTACTCGGATATTCTCCTTCTCCTCCGTGAGACAGCCTCTCCTCGAGATATTCCCCATTCATCGAAGCGCCGTGAAAGAGCCGACGTGGCAGTGGCTTCTCCATTATCCCCCGCCGAGGACAATCATCGTCATCCGCATGGACCCAAGCGAATGGAAACACGATCTCTATTTTTCGCCTTACGAACGCCTTTATCTTCAGCTCTCCCTTCGTTCTTATCGCGTGTGAAGCGTCGGAGGAGTTTGCGGTCGAAGAAGGAGCAGCAGCAGCAGCAGCCGCTTTTCACTTCGGTTTTCAGAGATGAGCTTTTAAGGTTTTCCCCGGAGTTGCCGCTGGCTGCCATTGTCTAATTTCTTCGCTGGGGAAATAAAGCTCGTGTCATTTTTCAAACTAAATAGCTTTCGTTAGTGCGGGGAAAAGTTCGAGGCGAGCGAGTGGCTTATGTATTGAGAGCTATTCAACGAGTTTACTCATATTACTGGATTACCGGGTTCATGATTGTTACTCAAAATTTATTAAAATGTCAGGTTGCAAGACGTATATTTTTAATTTTATCTTTTCTTTTTACCGAAGGTTGAAGGAAAAGCTTTTAAATAAAGTTATTAGGTTAATTACAAACTAGTATATAAGAATGGTATTCATATAGCAAAATTGCACTTTATAATGCTTATGTAATGTTCTATATTTGTAGTAATAACATCGAAACTAATAATTATTTCAACCTTTATGGAAATAAAAAAAAAATAATTTCACAATTTTGCATACGAGATTACAAAACGTTTAAGAAAAATATATCTTTCAAGAATATTAAATAAAACAATATAAATGCTTATCGTTATATATTTACGCTGAAAGTACATTGAGGTTCTCCAAATAAACATGACCAAATTATTATCACTTACACTAAAATTGCAAAAGCTCTTTATTATACAATTTCTAACGACAATTCTAATAGATCCTAATATTAGCTAATAATATTAAAAGTCGTAACTCGATCAACTATCCACGTTCAGACAAGAACGTCGCAAAGCATTATAATTGCCATTACCCCTGATCGATAGCACTCATACAAACAAAACATATCTTCTCGCAGTAGCGAGTTACACCGCGTCTGGCCAAAGTTTTGCCGTTGAGCGGTCGGATGAGCTGTCCACCAGGCAAACGAGATGCTTGATAATCAAGTATAAAGCTGCTGGGCAAATTGATCAAGAGTTACCGCCACTGTGCACATGTGAGAGAGGGAGAAAGAGGTTTCGTTTCAAGGGAGAGTATATCTAGGGAGGGGGTAAATTTCACGTCCGGATGTTTGTTTGCCTCGACGCTGACCTCGCGCGACGCAGACGTACGGCGCAAGGGAAGCGGCTATTTGCCAAGATCCTCTTAGGGTGTCTTTCTCGCTCTGAGCTAGAAGTATAAGGAGCGAATCGTTACACCCTACTTTCCCTCAATTCCGGCGAGCGATCCGAGACTCGCCGGCAAGACTTCCTGGTGTAAATGGGTCGACGAGAGGGAGCGAGAGAGGGAGAAAGAGAAAGGCTATCGCTTTGAGACGATTAATGCACAGACGATAGCGTACGATGGAACTGCCACGTTTGATGGATCTTAGTGAGAGAGAGAGAAGGAGGAAGAGAGAGAGAGAGAGAGAAAGAGAGAGAGAGAGATACGTCTTGTGATAGTGCTTAATTTCTGGCGGTAGAGTTCACTTAGCGAAATACTCTGATTAGCTACTTTACTTTCCGATGCATGTTTGCAAACACATCAATGGTAAATTTCTCGTTATACTTTTTATTTTTTTTAAAAAGTATTTTTATAATATTATTAGATGAGTCCTTAATATATTACGTATACTTATGGGTTATTTACTAACAACACTACGAGTTGATTTCCGCTTGAATATCATCTAATTTTAGTAAATTTTGTTCTCATAATACTTTTGTAAAAACAGAAAATAATAAAACATAAAAATGAAATAAAAAAATTCAATCTCACGGCCTTCACCTATTACAGTAATATATCAGCTGTATATAATAACTAGGTATCACATAAATATAATACTTTATACACCTAGCGAACAGTTGTTTACTTTTTTTCTTATAATCTCAAAATACATGATCTCGAGATATTTTTATACAATATTAATATCACTCATCCTTCGGCATGCATGATAGCTTTTTTTTTATATTTGTAAAAAAAATTATAAGACCTGAACATTCTCTTTTATAAAATAAGTAAATGAGAACGCGACTGAATATTAAAGAATGGTAAACCGAATAAAGCAATACGGGTAGCCGAATCTCTCAAACTCACTCTCTCTCTCTCTATATATATATAGCTAAAACGACAAAATCAACGTTTCTCGAATTCCATATTCAATAATCCAACCCCCCCCCCCCCCCCGGGAAAAGTGCAAACTCGTGAAGTAACATGGCGGCCGGTGTCGAGCTGTTCCTCGAATCATCCCCACCCCTCACGAGAATAATAAAAACGTATCTCATCTTTTCCGCTCAAAGCCTTTCAGCACGCGGTGCTCGCGCGCGCATTAAGCTCGCCGTAGAGCTTTTACGTGCACTCGTAACCCACACACACACACACACGCGCACACCCATATACAAAATATGCATATCCTACATGTATAGATATATATAAACAGAATCTTTTATCGTAGTATGTGGGCTTTACTTAACTGTTGCAGGACGAGGCGTGCATCAGGGAGCGAGACGGGCAGGAGGGTGTATGCGAGTCGCGTGCTTGCCGAGAGGCCGCGCGCCGCATGCTTGTCTCGATGCAGCGTGGCGTTGATCCCTGCAAGGATTTCTATCAATTCGCTTGCGGTGGCTTCCGCAACCAGCAGCCCTACGAGCCGGACTCGAGCTTCGTCTCTCTCCAGGAGCAGGTCGACGATCAGATACAACGTGAGTCTCGGTTGCTTTCTCTCTCTCTTGGGACGTGTTTCGCTATTTGCGGGGGCCACGCGTGTGGGTGTGGCTCTCTGGGTGAGATAAAAGTGCAGAGAGTAAAAATGCGATACGCCGCTGGTACTGCTGAGCGCAACGGGACTTTGAACGGGTGGCCCGGGGCTACGACTCGACGTAGGCTTTAATTTATGTTGCAGAGGTCGTGCGTCGCATACTCTCGTGTCGGGCGAAAGGGAGGAGAGAGAGAGAGTGAGTGAGTGAGTGAGTGAGTGAAGTACGTGCATCATGAATGACGGCTTAAGTCTAGTGGGCTTAGCAGTCCGCGGAAGTGGCTTCAGGCGCGCGCGCTCCCTCGCTGGGTTCGCTGATCCTCATTACTGCAGTTTACTTTGTATTATTTAATGTGATATTTTCCTTACTCTTGCGTTATGCGAGGGAACCACGGAGCGAAAATAAAAATTTTCTTTTTTTACATTTGCAAAATTCATATTTATTATTTTATTTAGTAATTATTTTAATCTAATTAGTTGAATTCGGATTAGGTATAATAATAAAGCTTTGAAGAGGGGAATATTAGTGGAATATTCACTTGTAACAATTTTATTTAACTAGATTATTAATTTAATTATTGTACAATTATATGATTGTGCAAAAAAACATATTCGTCTTTATAGTAATTTATTGTAATACAGATGATAATTATTATAGATTGAATTATAAATTATATATAATTTTATTGACTTTCTCATTTTTTATTAATAATGAAGTTGTTAAAAAACCTTATAAGTCTTAAATAGGAGAATTAAAAAAATAATTTATTGGTTCAATATATTACTGCAAATATCTTGAAAATATACTACAAAAGCCTTTGGGAGCTGTTTTGCCAATGATATTGGCGTTATGTTGAAAGTATTTCTTCCACAAAACGTTTGTCATATATTTGTAGTGGTTTTAACAATATATTTCCCACATGGATCTAATACTATTTTCCAATATCTAAAATAAACAAAAATGATGAAAATACAAGGTCATTGTGAAAAGTAAAACAATATTCAATGCACATGAATGAAATTCTTCCAAAGAATTTTAAAAACAATTACTTAGAGTGCGACTATGATTAAAATTGAAGAAAGCACGCGCCGTTCGTATTCCATCTAACGTAAACGACGTAGTAATTCGTGGCGGATCCTTTTTTGAAAAGTTTCCCAGTAGGACAAGTAAACACTGCGGGGTCCCCGGGAGTTTGTGTGAGCTTTGCGCCCCTTATCTGAAGGCTCGTTATCTGACTCATTAGCTTTGTGTCTCCGCTCGCGCGCGACTGCATCGCGATGATCTACAGCGCGCGGAGCCCGGGTAAACATTTGTGAAGGTACTTATCGGACCGAGCGAAGATGGGAACGATATTTTTCTTTCTTTTTTTTTCGTAAGTCGAGGAAAGAGAGATAGAGTGAGAGTTGAATTTAAATTACTTTTCAAATGGATTTTGAATGTTTAATGGAATTGTAATCAGTTGGCGCTTTGTGTTTAATTGAATTCGTGTTTCGTTTAATGAGTGCGTTTTAAAAGAGGTGAGATTCTTTAGAGGCCTTCCGAGGTGAAAAAAAGCTCTTTAATGGCTTTTTCTTTTCAGCTTTTATACTTCTTATGTTTAATGGGAGGTGTTATAATGTTTTATAAGCTTTAAATTTTACTCCTAAATTCATGTTTTTTTTACATGTTATAAACTTTTTCATTATCATATTAATGGCCGAATGACGAGAAAGATAACCAAAATACTTTTTAATTATGGCAAACCGAGAAATTTCATGCTGAAAAAGTGACCCTAAAGTTTGTAAAGCGCGTTGTAATTAAAATAGGGAAGACGTTCTTTTTTCTGTCCTCATTCCCTTCCAGCTCCACCGAAAATACCTGAAAATCGTATTTTGAAAAAAACTTAATGAACAAAGTTAAATATGCAGTGTAAGCCGAATGAATTTTTAAATTTGTTTTCCGCTTATTAAGTCTAGCCTGTACAGAGAAGTTTTTCAACTTTCGCCATGAATTCGCAATCGTTGACCCGAAAATCAGGTACATTCCTTTACATACGAATTGTCCAATTTCCATGGCAAAAAAAGAAAAGAATCTCGCGCCAGAACACGAGAAAAACAGTGATATAGAGGTGAAACAGAGGCCGTAAACAAATTTTTCCTCAGAGTTAATTTCCGCGCGAATAAACAGAAACGATCAGACGGCAAATAATGCACACGTATACGCGTATTATGTGGCCGGTTGCGCGCGAACACGAGAGCAGCAAGCGCACATCTAATACACTTCTGGGAAAACAAAAAGGTCTTGCGTTTCGCGGCCATCATTGAATGTAGGTTAATGCACTTCTGTCATATACGCCGCCCTCGCGTATATGCACGTGCTGCTAGCCGTGGTGGCAATCGCGTTATAGGAGGAAGTCGCTTTCTGCATCTCTCTCTCTCTCCTCCACTCGCTGTGTGTCTCTCTTTTCGGCCATCACCGCGCGGAGGATTTCGCTCGTGTACTGTACACTCACACAAATGCGTCTGCACATATTCGCATATAAAATACATGTCTGTATTCATACACGAAGCCACGAAAAGGGAGTGGGGGAGTCGCGAAAGCAAAGGCGGAAGAGATTCGGTAGGAGCGCGCGGGCAGGCGTGGCCGAACAATTTATGCGAGCGCGCACGCTGATAAACTCGAATGGGCCACTGCGCGTATTACTGCACTATGTATATGCTTCTGTTGTACCATATATTGCATTACGTCTTCTTCGCGTGCGCACTGTACGCATATGCGCGCTCGTAAAAGCAAGTTTCACAGCGCACTGGTTTGTGAGGCGCCGATTCAATTTATATGCAGTCGTGGAAAATCTTCTCATGGCTGCCGAATAGCGCGATATAAGAGCCTGCGAGAAGTTTGCACGAGAGGGTTTTATAATAATAATAAATAAATATATGTATATACGCGTGACCGAGGGAATATGGTTTTTTTTGTGGTGGGTCGGACTCTGCTCTTGTTGTATAAGTGTTTCGAAAGCGTTTTTACGCTTGGCGGGATAATGCACAGCGAAAGGATAACAAACGAGTCGTATATTAATTCCCGGATTAACGCGAAAGCTTTTCATCGGCGCGGGTAATAACTTTTCCGGCGTTTTTATTAAAACAATGTTTTGGGTAAGCATGCGCAAAAATGATTTTATTAGTTCCGAGAGTTCGATTTTAAAGTCGGATAAAGGTAGAATAAATTAATTTTTATGTAATTTATTATAGTATTTACAGAACTAGTATTATTTCATAAACAATTATTTCATAGACAAAAATTTTAATTAACTAATTTAATTTTACGTACACTCAATAAAAAAATACATAACTTATGGTGATAAAAGTTTTCAAATTAAAAACAATTTGTTAATCAACGTTTAATTGAACGTTCCAGTAGATATCAACATTGCACAGCTATAATCCTGGAATGAGAACCGTGAATTTAAGTCTTAACACGCAAGTCTACTACATTTTTTACGAGTTTTCAAAGATAAGTTTTTACGCTTGCGCGTCGGAAAGCGGGACATGTATAGCCCACTCGCGTTTACACGTCTCTCTTTCTCTCTCTTCCTCCCGCTCTCTCTTTCTCTTTCCCTCTCCCTCTTAGCAACTGTACGGGTCGTCAATTAGAATTTAAAACAGTTTATTTTTAACTCCGGCCTTCTTTTTGCATTTCCACAAAGACTGGGGTTCCGCTGCACATAAATGTGAAGATTGCTTGATTTAATCTCAACAGGGACTTTAAATCAAAATGAATTTTAAATCGGTACTATTTCAAGAGGTTGAGATGCCACGTAAAAGATTGATTTTATTCACAATGATTTTTACGGAAACAGAGTAGGGGAGACTGGGGCTGGTTGGCCGACTTTTTGCATTTTTTTTCAAATAACTACGAATTCAATGGATAAAGTCAAAGTATTATTTCAAGGTACTCCATTCATAGAAAATCCATGATTTTTTTCATAAAGATCAAGCGTCATCCATAAAAATTATGGACAATTTTCATACACGTGTTTTTTTTTGGCCAACCTGCCTCGAGGCGGGGCAGGTCGGCCGAGGGTCTGGGGCAAATTGGTTAACAATGAATTTTTATCAAATCATAAAAAATAAACCTGTTTTTATTTTTAATTTGCTTTTGATGCAAAAAATACAGTATGTTGTAGAAATCTTCTGAAAAAATTATAAACGAAAACAAATAAATTGGAAACACAAAAACGCAAAAAAGTCGGTCGCGCTATTTCAAAAGAATATACAACAGCGGAAATTGTAAACAAGAGAAAAATTAAACAAGCAACATGAATAGATAAATAAATAAATAGAAAAAAATAAATCATTCGCAGTCACAACAAATAAAAATGATTCATGCACCCAATTTTTGCATGTTATACATTGCAAACATTCTTTATGAGGAGTTTCACTGTGTGGTTCTTGATATACTAGGCAGAACCATTTGTTGTTAATCAAAATTTCTTCGTTCTGTTCACATTACTGATTTTAAAGCAGTGCCTCGAGAGACTATGCACAGGAATTTGAAAGTCTTGTGAAGTTTGATTGATTTTCTTACGCTCCAATTTGATAGCGTAAACAGCTCGCATTGCTTCAACCTTTGATAAAGACGCTCTATCGGCTTTTCTTTTGTAATTATGCACCATTTTGATCTGTAAAAGTGATTTATTTGTCAAAACTCTAATTTTTCGATCGGTCAACTAGCCTCGAAAAAAGTTGACCAATATGCTCCGATGGTACAGATCAATTTCCAAACTCTACGGTGACATTAGACATTGCCGAAAAAAAAAACAAAAAAAAATCGTGAATGTGTAAAAAAGCATTTCTTATAAGCTACTTTGATTTGTTATGCGAAAAAATTAATTTACAATAAGGTATTATACATTTTCTAAAGTACTATAAAGTTAAAAAAAAAGTCGAGAAAAATTCAAACTTATGTCTTTCCTCGATGAACTGCATGCGATCCGACTGAAACTCAAGACAAACATTTCTTTTGTTATTCTACGTCACTTATATGAATCACAGCACGATCTATTGTTTTACTGACGAGATATTAGCCATCGGCCAACCAACCCCGCATGCCAACTAGCCCCGGTCTCCCCTACAGTTTTTGTAAATTTTCTTCAACTTAACACATTGTAATTTGTGTATGAAGCCTAACATTTTAATAAATAGTGAGTAACGAATACAATCGACTAGAGTTCCATTGCAGTTGGATAGTCGTTAAAAATGTCGACTTATTTACGAATAAACAAATCTCGAACTGTAGTGAGTGCCACTTCGAAACTCGTTTGAGCTCAAATAAACTTCTACGTCTCTCGTTTTCTGAGATCCGATTGATTCCTTATTTCAATTTGTTCTCGACGACTAAGCGTATAATTCAAGACAGGTTGAGCCTGAAGGCATTTGCCCGTTAAGTACCAGTTATATGCCGATACGTGGCTTAATGTTCGGATATTGATACGGGAAAGGCATTCTGCGAGATTATCTATATCATTTTTTGTATATTTAATAAGAAATAAAAAATCAATAGGCTTATTGACGAACAGAAACTATTTGACTATTCAAATTTTTTTATTTTATTCGACACCATGTGACACAGTTAATTATATTCCATTTATATTATATTGAACTTGTTTGAATATCGTCATGTGTCTATCATACTTTAAATAATTTACTTTATTAAACAAATTTTGAGATTTTCAACTATTTGCACGACTCCAGTCTTATAAATTATAATCAGATCAGTAAATATTATAATTCTACTAATTTTCCGCAGTGAATATTGCAATTGTACTATGATAACTATATTGAAGTAAAGTTATAGAGCAGTCATTTTTTTTAAAGGCGTGCCAATGAAAATATATATATAAACTCACAAACACGTAAATAATAGAAAAAATGAAATAAGAAATTATAAGGGATGGAGATGACGCGTGAGTGATAAAAGAGATAGACAGACCAAAAAGACGAAGAAGAATATAAAAAGGGGGATAAAGAATTTCGGGGATAGACTTGGAGAGGCATATATACACATGAAAGAAATTTTGACGTATGTTCGAACATTAAGTCGCGTCGTGCCTCAGCATTCTGCGCGTAGAATTTTACGTATTTTTGTCTCATTCGCCTTCTCAGTTTTATAGCCCAATACTAAAACTACGAAGAGATTGTGTATCTAGGACGATCCCCAATATTTCTGCTCTGTAATCGAGTCGCTGAAAGTTACAGACAACCTTATTTCAATAAAACGCTATAATGATAATCTATGAATATTGTACACTTTTTCAAACTCATTTGTTATACAAAATA
Organism: Torymus tubicola; assembly: GCA_035583055.1. NCBI lineage: Eukaryota > Metazoa > Arthropoda > Insecta > Hymenoptera > Torymidae > Torymus > Torymus tubicola. Next base: position 32,214 of record JAWWEQ010007878.1, read on the forward strand.
TACAATATTTAAAGAAAAAGAATTAGATTGTAGTATAAATCTTTTAATAAATGACGTGATTGATAATAAACATTATATATACTGTTATATTAGCTTGAAAAGGGTATTTTCTTGAATAGGGCGAAGCCGTATGAAGTTAAATTTATGTAAGAAAGTAAACGGGTTCTTTATCTGTATACGAAGTTCATGAGCTTGATTAATCCACTACAATTTAATGGGTCAAGTTCGTATGAATGCACGACCTTTCTACGGATCTGGAATTATTTTAGAAACTTTTATTACGCACCTAGCATAATCATTATGGGATACTGGAAACATCGGTGAGAAATTAATATCTATCAAATATACTTAGTATACTTATTAATAATGAGAATATTAATAAAATTTTAACAAATTTGAAAGCAACCACATTGCGGTGATCGATTTTTTATTTATAGTTGAATGTTTTATTTTTTATTTATAGTTGAATGTATATATTAAAGCCATTTTTGCAATCGACAAAAAATCTGTAAATGATAGAGAGAAATAACGGATTTGAGTGCAAATACCTATATAACATGCGCGTTTGTTCACATCCATTAAAAGTAATTGTTTGCAGTCCTGCGTCATTTATCGGTACGCGTATAATCCGATTTGGATCCAAATTAATGAATTTTGTTAATTTCAATTGACACTTTCATGGTTTGTTTCTCAAAAATACGATATATTGTTTTTGACACTCGCAAATCTTAGTTTTCCACAGGTTTGGATAACAAAACGGACACTAAATCAAGCTTTGTATACGTTGTGTCGAAAAATACAGTTCGATACACGAGCGAGTAGGTGATTTTAACCTCGTCTGACCTTTTCACCCTCGTATCGCTCGCGCGCAAACGTCCATACGAGGTTGAAATCACTTTCTCGCACTATAGTGTGAATGGAAATGTACTATTTCATCGTAGCAGTCGTGTAATAACGGATCAGCGATATCATGACCTTGACGCAACTGTCAGTTGGGCTTTGCAACTGAAATCGCGGCCAATATCCAATTAGTTCATCAGAGTCAAATAAATTTTCTCGACAAGGAGCGAATCATAATTCACATCATTCCATTTCCTGGCGTGCACATGTGATTATCTAATCTGCAGCGATGACTTCTGATCTCTGCGAATTACTATACCCCTGGTACCTTTGTGTATGTGTGGGGTGCGCGTGTAAAGGTGGTTGTAAGTGTACTCGGGCACTGACGAACGTCCCGATCGCCTGGTTTTCCAATGCAGTTTTCAAATGCTTCGATTGCTTTGGATTTCATACACGCAGAAAGTGTAGAAGATATTTTTGAGGGCGTTTGGAAGAGGAACGAAGGCGGCACACGCTAGCAATTGCGCGAAGCGGGGCGAATTCTCAAGCTAATTGGAGCTCGAATTAACGCTAATGTATGTGATTTCGATGCTAATTGCACTGACGCTCGGTGCTCGAATTAGAGTCGAAATTCGGCGATGAGCGCGAGCACGAACTGGAGAAAGGCTTTCATTTTTACCTGGTAAAACTTGTACGTATATAAGCCCATGGAAATAGATTCCAAATGTATTTTTTGTAACAATTTACGAAATACTGTTAAATATATGAAATTGAAGAGTTGTTCGTTCACAAGAAGTGCATTTTTTCAATCCAATAATAAACTTATGCAGCTTTGACCATTCGCAAACAAATATAAAGAAATTAAAAGGTGTAAAATTTATAAAAAGTTGAATTGTTATTAATTTTAGTAAACTTGTTTAGAAATTAAAAACGTTATTTAAAAAAAAAAATAAGAAAGATGTCTTTGAAATAGCAAAAATTATGTTATTTATACTTTTATTAAATATTGAAATTTCAATACTGAAACATATGTTCGGCTATCCATATGGAGCACATTGTGCTTGGGTTTGTGAATTTCAATTCAATATTAGAAATTTGTATAATTTATGAGTGTTATTTTGAAAATTTAATGAAAACAATACATGAGTAATGAAAGTTGGGATTATTATTTATTATTTTTATAAAAATAAACAATATGTTAATTCCAATGTACGGATTAAAAGGTTTTTGTTATTTTTCTAACCAATATAATGCCAATAAAAGTTCTACCGCCATGTAGATACAAAAATAATAAGACAGTTTTCTTGTTTCCGACGTTTTAGATGATTTATTCTCACCTTTTCTCGACGTATGGAAAAAATGAAAGAATAATAAGATTATAGTTTTACCATTTCCAATAGATCAAATTACTAAATTAAAATACTAGACCATAACTAAATTTACAAAATCTTATTATTTCAAATATTTCATATTCATTCAAAACAAAATAACCTGAATCTATGATTAGGTATTCAGAATTCCAAATTCATTTATAAAACATTAATTAACAAACGTATATTTCTTTGTATATAATTTCTAAAAATTACATACTACTAAGCAATATTCACATACGAAGTGCTAAAGAGAAAGCTCTACATTTTGTTCTTTGTCTCTTTCTCCTTCTTTAAAACGTTTTCTCTTACATCTCAAGTCTTATCTTCTTATTCTCTCTATAGTACCCATACACTCCTATCTAAAAATAACGTATATAATATAATAACCCCAATGCATCATAATCCATACTATGTATTTACACTAATTTCCTTAATTTGCATACATTGCATTATTATTGTTCATTATATCCTTCATTAGAACTTTTAAAAGATGCTCTTCTTTATAATTTACTTTTTCAAAAAACGTTTTTTGTCTCGCTTAAAGAAAAAATTCGGTATACGCGTCGCTATAGCTAGTTGCTTACAGTCATATAGACTTATGAGTGTATATATATAGCCGCCGCGACCCGTACGTCAAAACAAAGCGGCGCAGAATGTTTCTTCAATAATTGACAGTCTAAGAGGATCTTATGTAACCTATTCAATTGAATAAGAAGAGTACCCGTGAATGCCAATGTAATGTATACTCATATCGTATAGCAATATTAAATCTTATTTGTTACGTATACAGTATTCTTATATAAATGATGTCATCAGTGATGATGTACGATGCTTCTGTAAAGGTAGAGTGAATTACGTTATAGTTATGTAGACAACGTGTATTTTTAAATATTTTTAATAAATCTTCTTTTATCGTTTCTAATGAAGTCTAAGTAAAAGTTTTTAATCACTGACTAATGACTTTATAAAACTTCCGGAAGTTAACAATTCGAGAAAGTCATGCGCGTAAAAAGAGAAAAAGTAAATGGATATACAACGCTCGTTGCCACGAGCAGTGAACGAGTAAGAAAGATAAAGAGGAAGAGAGAGAAAGAGAGAAGAGAGATACTAGAGAAGAGAGAAAGACTTTTTCGCTTGCAGAGCCTTCGATTACCGATACAAACGGTGAATGCAGATAAGCCCTGAAAAGTCGCGCCCCTTATCGACGAGGCACTCGCTGCCTGTGCACGGGCGTGAAATTCATCGGTTGCCATGAATGGGGCCACATGCGCGTACGCGCATAATGCGCAAAACGGTGCATTATCCGCGGAACTTCCGGAACGCGCAATTACGGCGAATTAATCTCAGCGCGGAAATGCAGCCACGCTTATTTTTCCGTTCGATTTTAAAGACTCGAGGGCTGCTCGCGCTCAATTATAACGCGGCGCCGCTGTTCCATTGTTATTGCACTTTTATTTGTTTCTGGTATTTGAGTTATGATAATCAAACTTTTCCACGAAAGTTTGTATGCAATTAAACGCTGATCTGACTTACTTCGAAAGTCCTGTTATGTAAGTTTGTTAACAAAAATTGCTTTAAAAGTAGAGTTAATTCTAATTTACATTAATTTAAGTACTAAATGCTTCATTAATTTAAAGTTTTTATTTTTATGGTTATCTTAAAAGTCCTGAGACATTTTATTATTATTATGCTGTTCTAAAAATAAAGTGAAGTTGACATTTTGGCAAACAATGCTATGTTGATTATTTCCAAGTAAAAATTTTCATCTAAATTGTTTTAAATTAATATACGTATATATTTAAATTACATGCTATGCCGTAACAGCCGTTGCATTTCGTAGCAAGATAGCATTGCGCAGATTGAATTTTCGTTCTAGCTTCCAAAACCCACATGAATATTGAGGTCCTGAGAGCCGTAACTAATAATCAATATACTATGCCATATTGCTCTGATAGCATCAATTATGTAAATTTTGAACTGTAATGTAAGGTATATTGGTATATTTTGCAATTTCTCATGTCACTCTATTTTTATAATACCTACAATGAGGAACTATCATTCTACCCAATTTCAAAAACTACAAAAGTTGAATTTCTTTTTCATTAATCAACTCTTTAATATTTAATGAGCGAATATTCATTAACTTGAGTTCAGAAGGAAAATCTCTCTTTAAAAAAATGATGAAGGAAAGTTTAAGCCAAAATAAAACGTTTGGGATTGGTCGAGTCCGATAGACTATAAGCGCGTGGTTGGCCGACGCTGAATTTAGCTCGACGTTTAAATCGTTTAACAATTAAACTAGAAAAATAGAAATTAGAAGTATATTTTTTGTTAGAATCTGTTTTTACATAATAGAAAGCTGCAAAAATTGTATTTCAGTGGAATCCTAACCTCAAAATTTGTCTTTATTGCAAATAATAAGATAATAAATATAATAATAGTTTCTCTGTAAAATTATATAAAAAAAAATGTAATATAATATTGCAATATTATTGCGATACATTGTTATACTAAAAAAAGAGCGCGCGAAGCGCGCATGATCTTGCTAGTTTCATTAAAATTTCAAATATTCAACATCATTTCTATATTTAAAAATCTCATGTTTACACGAAGTTTCTTTTTTTTATCCGTTCCGTTTAACATTTTAGATTTCCTTACCAAATGTTCTTACCGATTCTCTGTAAACATAAGAACTAAAGGGATTCTCAAAACCTTTTTAAAATCATTCTCGTAACCTCAATTTCCAGAGGACAGCGAAATCTTTCCTCCCTCTCTCTTTCTCTCTCCCTCTACTATCGCTTTCACACATAACAAAAGTCTCCCTCGTGCATTTCCGCATGCATGCACTCTCTTCGGCGATACCGCAGCTATATAACGAAAGAAATCCCAGCGCGGGTCAAGTAAACGCGCAGCGTCATCCTATACTACTGCAGTGATTGGCGCGACATACGCGAGCTCCGGCGCACGGGTTTGCGGAAGGAAGAAATCGCGACGTCAGCTTGGCTTTCCATATTTCTTGCTCCATGGCCCCAGCGACATCGGGGGACTTGCGCGCATATACACGCAAAGCAGGCGGATATACGTGTATGTATATATATATATATATATAGCCGAGCGCACTCGGGATTTTCCATCCGGAAACACGAAACCGTCGGAATACGAGACTCACTTACTCTGCCAACTAGAGAAGATTCATTTCTGCCGCTTTTCGCCGCGGTGGTGCTCCCGTTTTTGTTGCGTGCGCCGTGTGGGCGCAAGGGAGCTTGTCACTTATCACCGGGAACCGTGAGCTCTGGCGAATAAACAACCGGTGGGGAGCGATGTATATAGGAGATTGCAAAAACGAGAGCTAAGTTTATAAGCGCGCATCTTTCTCTGCCTTGGCTTTTTTGGGATTATTAAGTGATGAAAAATCATTTGCGGTGAAAAGAGTACATACACCATTGCTCGCTTCGCTCGTGGCAGTGAAGCGAAAATATTTTCTTTCGCGCGGTATTGATGTGAAGTTGTATGAGAACGGTGAAACTGGATTTAGATGCATGTTGTGATTGTACATACTCTCTTCCTCTCTCATTCTCTCACTCTCGCTCTTTTTTCTCTCTCTTTCACTTTCATAATAATATCTTTAATCGGCCAAAACATATCTACTATTTTATAATAAAACCTTCTCTATAATAAATATCACATAAAATTAAAATGTTTACACTTATTTGATGTTATTCCTTTCTATAAAATTTTTTGAAAAGTCTATATTTGGTTAGTTTTGGAACATTTGAATTCTTTTTTAGTGCTACTTCCATTCATCTACATGCTACCATTCGCGATTAGCTTTGCTAAATCTCATTTATCAGGGTTAAAAATCAATAAGATCTTACACAGATTACTTTTTCTTTATTCATGTATTTTAAAGTTGTTCATATTTATTAAAAAAATATTTTTTTTACTAAAAACTTTAATGGGCTAGCGCAGCTGCACATCTGTCGATCAGTGAACTTCGATAGCGCTAGATATGGTCACTACTGTTAAGAGTGACCGCTGTACACCTTTTTCCTATTGTCGATTACTTCCACTCTGAGTATAGATCTGGTTAAATGGTATATTCAAAAAAGCAAGTATGAAAAAAGATTATAGTTTATTTACCAGGACAAATCCCTTCGACGTCTAGTACGCAATACGTTTAAGGTACACAAGTAGCGAAAACTAGCATTATTCAAGAGCTTGTACTACTATCGCTACATGCAACTTGATCCGCCTCGTGGCATTCAACAACTGCAATGAATCCTCTTTCGAGATAAGATTTGACCCTTTTCTTAGGACCTTAAAATATTACAAAATAAATATTTTCGATACAAGAGTTTACAAAAATAAAGCTTTCAGTCCCACAGTCTTTTTCTTTGACACTAAGGATTTTTCAATAAGAAACTCTATAAGTATGTTGGTAATCTATTTCGCTGTAATATCTCAATTTTTCTTATAGTTCTAGTTGCAATTGTTAATAATACGGCTACCTTTGTTACTGATCTTATAATATACGATAATATGGAACAATAGTATCGTATACTATTAATTTAGCACTTAAGGAGATATTTTTTCTGAGCAGTAAATAATAAATGATGTTACAAAGAAGTAAACAAGAACTAAACGACATGCATTCCATACTATCATCGCAAGGTAGTGTTTATTAATGACATTAAATCAAAAACATTTATCCAAAATACGTTTATATACAAAGACTTTAATAATTTTACAAGTAGAATACACGTATCAAATAATTCTAATCAGTAGTGTAAAAAATAAATAATAGTTACTACATACCAATCAGTAACATTAGCCAAAGTAATGTTGAGCATAGTTACATGAAAACTTCTCCAACTATAACCAAACTTTCCGGTTTCGTATATTGAACATTAATCTAGTGTCAACGTCAGCAAATTTGGTCCAGTTCCTGCTACTAAAGTTACAAAGTTATTCCCATTAAACACTCTGTAGCGGAGAAATTAAGATACGATTATCGAAGTCTTGATAAAACATAACCGTTTTTCTCTCGCTATAATTATAGGCATTAAAATTAATATAAATGTATAATATATAGCACTAAATTCACTTGCTGAAAAATAATTAAATGTATGTAATTGAAAAGTAGACTATAAATTTTGTGTATAAGAACAAATGTCTAAAACTTTAAATTTTAGATACATAAAAACATTCTTAAAAAATCAAGAGTGCATTAGATTTTCATGAAATTTGATATTCTTCCTGATAATCCCAATCAATTACTTTCAAACATTAAATAGATACATAAATCATATTGTTGTATTAATCTACTACAAGCTAATACGAAATTGGAATTATTTCTATTTGATCTACATTACAATCAAATAGAAATTTTTCTACTGAAGGAAATGCACTTCATCACTGTAATAAATAGTAAGATTTTTATAAAAATAATAAATACGTAATCTGTTCTCTATATAAAATATAAAGAACAGATTACAAACTGTAAATATAGAACACCGAAAAAATAGAAGGGAAATGTTGGTCTTCTGAGCCCTTTTCGATACATTCCAGAAAATCAAAAAATGTTACCTTTATTATACTAAAAAAATTAACTTTTGGTCATAGGACAAAAGAAAGTTAACTTATTTAGTAAAGTTTTCTGATGCTTAATGTTTTTGAGATATTTAAGTCTCACGTGATCAAACACGCGAAAAACATTTTCTCGAATATAATAGATTTGTATGCAAAATGTTTTAAAGATTTTAAATAATTTTTAGCCTCGAATTCCCTCGAAATTTTAACTACACTAGTCAATCTCTAAGCGCGCTTCGCGCGCCACTTTTGTTTTGGTAACCTGGCAACCCATTACTCCCACCAATCAAATCACGAATAAAATGATTTCACAACAAATCCATTATTTTTTTTAAAAAGGAATATTCCCTTGCAATAGGCCCGCTTTGTATCTCTCTTACTCCAACCAGTCATTTATGAAGTAGAAAAGGACACATGGCGACCCTATTGCAGGGAATACTGAATTACAATATGTTTAATAGTGTGGAAACATTCTATAAATTAAGCAAAATTGTTATTGGACGTCTCATTATATTCCGAGAATAATCTTTACAAACTATTTCAGTATTCGGAAATTTCAGTTGCATAATATTTATTTAAAAATTATATGAATTTTACATAGGCGATATTACGAGCTTATACTTGTAATAATAGAGGTAACTATAGTTAAAAACATTGTTATCAAGTTATTGATCAAAATTCATTTAATACATGATTAAAATTTACTTTGTATACCAGGGTGCTCTTATAAAAGCTTCCTTTTTCATTATTCCATTATAAATTATTATTCATTCATTATAAATTTTAAATCAGAAACGTTAATTAGGCATGTCGATATAGTGGTCGGATTCCAACGCATACACGCGCGCGCGTGCACATGCACACATTTGAAAAATGAAATAAGTATTATATTTTATAATTGCCGGCAATTCTTTTAATTTATAATCAGAGAATTTAAGAAGTACGCTTAAACCTGCAAGGTTTTAACATACATTATCATATAGTATTTTAAGATTATGTGGTGCAAATAACGAGGAAAAGCACTTTTTCTATGAAAGATAAACGATAATTTGTTGCAAATCCACCTAAGTATAAAACACGAAAAGCTTTTCATGCTACTGCATAGTAAATCAGAAGTTTTTTATTTGAATTATATTTGTCGCATAATGCCGTATATAAGTATCATAGTTACGTTTTTATTATACTTGTTTTCACAAAAAAGATACTTACATCATTCCTGTACTATATTTTCTATGAGTTTAATGCAGAAACGTGTGTTTGATGAAATAAATATATTCTTATATTGACTAATCTTCTTGTCTATATATATTTTTTTCTTTCTATGTTCATATTTTCAAGTGACAAGAAACTACCAACTAATGTGTTTAGACAAATTTTTAACTCATGCAAAAAAACCGTAAGTTCTGTTATTTCGTAGATTTAAAAACATTTAAATCATCCACTGCATACTTAACTGGACTAAAAAGAATTATCGAAAAATCAACTATTACTGTTTAATTTTAGGAATCGACCTAAATTCGCAGTCATTGCTAAAAGTAATTGTATGCGTGTATAAATATACGCATCTGAGTAAATACTAGCAGATTTGAAATTCAATTTTTGCAAGGATTAAAATGAATATTCTTCGAAAATGGCATAATCTATTGGTATTCATTTATAAAGAAGTTCTTTCATACTTTTGTTGTTTTAATGATTCGTTGATAAAGATATTTTTTTGTTTATTTAGATTGATATTCAACAACAACATATTCAAACGTGAATGCATTTTGGAAACGTATTTCTATTTCGTCATAAAGAAGATCGAATCAACCAGCGCAAAAACTTTTTAAAGCCCACGTTGCACACGAAAAATAGAAAAAGCGACCCCTGACAAATAGAAACGCATCTGGTCGTTTCGAGATTTGAATGTTTTCGTGCAGCTATACGACCCTATATATACAATTATTGCATCGGCTCTATACGCGAGTGCGAATGCAAAAACGTGTTGTAGCCGCACACAGTGGCACGTATAGACATTTATTTTCCAAAAAATGTGCAATGCTTTAAAGTCTACAAACTCCAAAAGGTTAGAATTCTAAAAAGATTAAGGTTAAAAAAGTACAAAGAAAAAACTGAAAAGAATTAATTTATTCTAATTGCTTAGCTTTTCGTGGACAAAATTTTATTTAAATTTCTATTATGCGATCGTAGCGTGACAATCCATGTGGAAATTTCTAGCAATTCGAAATTCATTCTAGCTTCCGCGTTTTAAAAGGCTTTTATGATATTCTTTAACGGCCTGTTTTTGAGGGATCGATGAGGGGGAACTCCTACCGGTAAAGCTTTTCTTTCTCTCTAAAATATAAAATGCACTCGCTCAGGAAACACTCAATGCTTCTGCTCTTCATATGAACACACACGCACACTCATGAATTTGTTAGGCTCGCGTAAGAGAAGAAGGGGGAAGAGAAAGAGAGAGACTCGAGCCATTGTGGCGCCACAGACGGACTCGCATCAATTTTATTCTTACTATCTCGAGATCTTGCTTTTATTTTTTTCAAACATCTGCTATTAAGCCTTTACTTGTGGTCATTCCGTTAGTAATTTTTTTATTGAATGGTGAAACCATTTGTTTCGAGCATCATTACAACTCTTTTATTTATAAAAAGCATACATCAACTCAAATCTTGCACTATGAAAGAAAACGCGAAAAGGATACTCTCGACGAGTAATGAATGTTTTTAAGTAATATTGCACATCCACATAACAAATGCAAGGCCAACTCAATTGTTTTATTAAGAAAATAACTATAAAAAGGTTCAATACAATTTGGAGCTATCCAGAAAAATATATTTTAATTAAAGAGCGAGCCAGTTATGCAAACGAAACGACGTCTCCAGGTCGATTTTGCTGAGCGAAAACGGTTCAGAAAGAGCGACGCCCTGAAATTAGTTGGAAAAGCACGTCCGTCGTCGGGGCGCTCGGGTGACGACGATGATTGAATTTTCGAGTAGGCGCCAAGATAAAGCGCGCGGACGGGAAAATTGGACAAATATAGGCTGGTAGATAGCGCGAGAGTGGGGATGCGTGTGAAAAGCGATATTTTGGTACAACTATGCGCCGATCGTCCAAATGCATGGGAAATACAAAGCGGCTGTTTTGCTGAGAGTCGACTATTTTGCGCGTTTTACGCGCGTCTCTGGATGCAGATTTGACGTCCTGATCGCGTTAAACATAATAAAAGAAGGACGCTTTCATAAAGTATAGCGGTCGTACGCTCCAATTATAAATCGAATGAATTATGTCACTTGCAAAAGCCATTTTAATGGTATCAGGTTGTTATTGCTGCTTTTATTTATTTTTAAACAAATAACAATGTGGTTTGTCACGTATATCTCATGAAGATTAATTAAATCAATTTACGAATAAGTCAGCTATGATAATCTTGATTCGTAAATCTGTAAGTGACCTAATGTGGTTTCACGAATAGTATTTATGTGGCTATAAATTTGTAATATACTAATATAAAAACTATGACTCGACTTGTATGTTTACTTCAGGAAAATTAAGTATCAAAACAAAATCCATACCTATAAACATAATTATAGTTTTATATATAAATTCGAATATGTAGGATGTACTTTTGAATAATATTCCTATGTATGTGTGTGTATAAGTGGAAGAGGTCAAATTTAGTCAGCCGTATTTCACTTGTTTACCTTTAAAACATTTATGGTATTACTTCCAAAATTAGCTTAGTTTAAATAACAACAATGATAATCATAAATTAAATAACAAAATTAATGATTCCCAGAATCGATCGCATCCAATTTTATTTAAAACACCGATGACACAGTTTCCCTCCGCGAATTCAGATTGATCAAATAAAAAAACTTATCAGAAAAGGTATCGGATTCTCGAGAGTTTATCGCCATTGGAGCCTCGTGAAACATTCAGAGGGGAGAGTAGCGGAAATCCGAGCCATATACAAACCACTTTCCCGAAAGATTCGTAATTTTCGGCGGGTTTTCAGGGCGCCCAATTCGCAAAAGGATCTCCCGCTTATCAAGATTTTATTCGTCCCTCCTTTCTCTTTTCCTTCCCCTGTGACTATGCCGACGAAAGGAATATAGAAGAGAGAGAGAGAGAGAGAGAGAGAGAGAGAGAGAGAGAGAGAGAGGAAGAGAGTCGGCGCCCGATTTCGAACCGTAGACTGCCTCTGCTTTATTTTACCACTTGCACGCGAAAATTTCTAGGAAGAGAGAGAACGCGAGGAACTCCATATCTGACCTTTTTTACGCTTCGCTTCGTTTCCCTCCTTTTTCCGACTTCCACTCTCTACTCACTATAAGGCTGTAACTGAAATTTCGCGGCGCACTCTCTGTTTGTCTTTCCGCCCGACCGTGTCTGCTTCGCGCTTGTGTCGACCTCTCACCCTAGCTCTCTTTCTTCCACTCACTCTTTCTCTCTCTCTCTCTGTCTCTTTCTCTGTTTCTCACGCTGCTTCTGTTTCTTCATTCCACTTTGTTTCCAGACTGGTTTCGCCCTGAGGAAGATTTCAAGCTCGCAAATTTAGAAGATAACACGATCATCTTCTTTTGTTAATCGCTGTTCCTAAAAAAACAAATCTTACATTCATTAACTTTCTGGTAATCGCTGTTTATTAAAAAATTTTATTTTAAAAATGATATTCTATTAATGATTTTATTTATCAATTATTTGTATAAGATTTTACTATAGAAATTGCAGTTTATGATGCAAGTTGATAATATTTTATCTATTAAAAACAATTTTCTTAATCTTTTTTGTTTCTCTCTAATTATTTTCTTTTTCTTTTGCTGCTGAACGTTTTTAATAATAAACTAAAATTAAGCATACTTTGCGTACAATAAGTTTTATAATATCCAATATGGAGTGGATTACTATTTTTTCAATTAAGAAACTACTTAAAATAGTCTAATTTTATCCATGTTGAACTTGATTGCTAAAGTGAGTTTCATAGAACGTCTTAATTAATTAAGTAGCACTCTTACTAGATCAATATTTTATAAGTCACTGATTGCGCCATTTCCTCAATATTCGATAGGAGTAAATGTTTTTATTTTCTTTTGTTTTCGAGTTTCTTTTTCTCTTTCTTCTAAATTGATCTGAATCTCATTATTATACATTTTTAAGTGGGTATGTCTAATTTACCTCTGATACCACTGTTTATGAACTTAAGCTATTTAAAAAAAAAAACAAAACTCTTACTATCTACGGATATTGCACTTTCACGGACTTAACACTTGTACTTCACCATATAAGATCACTAAATGTTTTTTCTCAAATCTGTTTACAAAAAGAAATTAAGTAATTAAGTACCACTGTATAAAGAAATATCAAAATCATAGTACTTATCTAACATTTCAAATATATTTATATTAATGCTAGCAGACACTTATGTAGGTATGGTACAAAAAAGAGTGAGTTTCTGTTGGCATTTTAATGGTCGCTTTTGAGGAAATTAATGTAAAATTGACTGTGAACTAACTTGATTTGATGATTCAAAAAATTACTGTAACATTTGTATTAGCTTATTATACTCGTTAAAGTTAATGAGAAGTTAATTATACTTTATCTCAATTAAATATTGAAACAGTAGAATCAAAATTCAAGTATAAAAAATATTAATGATTTTAATAATAATTCTAAAATTGGTTCCTATTTGGGTCTCTAGAATACTGGAGAATCTACAAAATGATACAAGGATTATTTCAGTGGTTTACCAGAGTGTATTTAATATTCAATAATTTTCTTATAACCACATGAATAATTACGATCAAACACATTGGACAGACTCAGAGAGCTTGTGAAGCATTTGCAAATCAAATCATGCATTCGACAGCAAATAGAATAGAAAAGTTTTATTTAAACAAATCAAGTAGAAAATGCTTCTGATATCACTTATTTCAATTCATCAAATATTTATGCTCATTGGAATACCTCAGTTTTATAAATCTCCGTTGAAAAAGAAAAAGTTATGTTTTACCAAGTTACTATTTTTTGATGCTCTAAAAGATTTCTATTATGTGAATTTCATATGATAAGCTTATATTTTATTTTAAATCAATTTATAGTACGACGCAAAGTAAATTTCAATTTTAATTAATATTTGTGCATATCGAAAAAAGTCAATTGCAGGGTCAAGCCTATTTTTCACAATTCTCGTTTGTTGGTTTTTCCCGCTTTCTTCTTTTTGCTGTCGGTGTGTTCCACCAACATTTTTCGTTGAAACGTTTTTAATATTAATAACATCCGTATACGGAAAAACAGTTGCACATAACGTCGCCGTCTGCCCTCGATGCAAATGAATTGAAGGTTTTTCTCGTTTCTATGCTTCCATTGTTCACACAACGCAACCTGTTAAGCTGGGAAACAAGAGAGAATTTATCGAGCAAACGAAATGCGAAAAGGAGCGTTCATAAAGGCATTTCCTTCGCATTTTAATGGATTTCGCAAAAAAAATGCTTTGAATTATTCAGAAATGTGATTGCTACTTTTTTCATGCCGCGGGAAAGTTTTAAGTGAGCGTGAAAAAGTTGGAAAATCGTTTGGTTTCAAGAGAAGGGATTTTAAATACTGAATAAAATAATATCCTTTTATTTAAAATCAATAGAAATTGTGCAAATGACAGATTAATTAAAACCTTTTAAAGAACTGCATAGCTTCTTACTTTTCAAAATAATTTTCTAATGAGTATTAAAATAAAGAAATAATAATAAATAATTGTAGAATTTCATATTATAATTGCTCTTTATTCATGATTGTTTTAATGTTATTAATAAAAATTACTTCCAACTGTTTTAGCAAAATGCTTTTTTAAAAAGTTAATTCTTCACCATTTCATAGTTAAAGCATAAGAAATAAACATTAAAAACTATTTAATGTGTGTTTGTGTCTGCGCGCGTGTAAATAGAAATGGATCAGTCGGTTTATTGCAAGGTATTTTCATTAAATCAATGCATGTGAAATTCGCTGACTTGATAAAAGATGCAAATTAACGACTATAGTTCTAAAAGTATTAACTCCGAGTCTTTTTCGAAAAGGTAACATACTCGAGATCCCCTTCGAAAAGGTATCAAGTATCAAATAATGCTATTTGATGAAATTTAAGATATAAATACTACTTAAAAAAAAATGTTCTATTTCATAAAATGTATTTTTTTTGTACGAATGTAGAAAGAACATATTTTTTTATACTTTCATCAATTCCCTGGTGGAAATCGAATCCATTTTTTAGCTAATAAATGACCATTTTTACTGGTACTGGCTATAAAATGGCAAC
>JAWWEQ010007899.1:0-47303 GCA_035583055.1 Torymus tubicola
TATCACGAATCCAAACAATTACAGTGCACATAATAAAATAAAATAAAGAAACTGTCACGTGTGTACAAACAAAAAAATACTTCTTTCAACAGGTTACAACGCTTGACAGAAACATGTATCAAAAGTCTCCTTCTCAATACACTTCCACCCCACCAATATAATATAAGCACATCAAAACACACGCAGATCTTGTATATATAAGCTCGAACACAAAAAAAAACACACACACACAGACATAAAAGAAAATCTCTCTAAAACTCCTCTGACATTACCGCGAACACCAGCGCGAACGGCGACGCGAAACTCACGGCTTCATCGTCCGTGGGTGGATGTATACTCGTGGAGAATTCATCAGGATCGACAAGAAACGAAACATTAGCTGCGGCTACCGCAGCCGCTTGCGTCGTCGTCCCTGTACTTGTCCCACCTACTGCTATCGTTCCTGCATCATCGTCTGAGCTTCCAGTAACCGCTTGTACTGTATTCCTAGCGGTAAGACCGCCAGGCGACCGTTGTCTACTACTCTTCATTGCGTGGTACCGATGATGTCGTTGATGTTGTTGTTGCTGCTGCTGTTGCTGTTGCTGCTGATGGTGGTGATGGTGGTGGTGGCGGTGGCGATGTCCACCTCCACTGCTACCGCCGCTACCTGTGCTACCGTCGCCTTGCTGATGATGCTGCTGCTGCTGCTGCTGCTGACTGGGGAATAAGGAAAAGAGTGCGGGTGATGAGAATATATTGTGCGTTCACTTGCGCGCCGGTGCATCGGCTTTGTGTGTGTATAACGTGCGAGAGGTGTTGTAAGTGGGTGTAATTGGAGCGACACGGCGATGAAGGTGAAGTAGTCGGAGTGGAAGATTTTTCTAACGTGCGGGTAATCAATGATTCGAAGGTAAGGGTTTTTTTTCGTTGTGGAAGATTATACTCTTTTGCAGGAACAACTGCGGATAGTTTAAGTATTTAGGGAGAGTGTATATGAGTGTCGGTTGTTATAATGCGTTATCTTGAAATGAGAAACGCTGAGGATATATCGAGGTAATACGATTCCAGGAAGTTCTTTATTTTTTTTTTCACTTTTTGTTGAAGAATAGAAAAAGATGTATGGAATGTTGCTGGGTAACGTAGTGTTAAATGTCTTAAAAGAATTATTACTGTAGGAAAAATTCTGAGTGTATATAAGTGGAAAGTCGCGTAAAACAATGAGAAACACGTAAAACTTAAGTTTATGACACTTCATTCAGAAACTATATACGTAACTCTTGAAGCGAATGGAATTTCCGTTAACGAACGTGTATATATATATATATACATACCATGCGAATGAGAAAAGTTTAATAATTCGCGAGTTTCAATTTTAGTAGGCATTGAAAGTTCGACATTGCGCGCAATCATCACCGCATCGCGCGGGTATACATTTTTTCTAATATATAAACCGAGAGATAATTGTGACGTTTTGCGCAATATGCATATCAAGAATCATAACAAACCGGCTGTCAAATAATGTTTGACACGTGTCGAGCAATCGGTTGAAAAGATTCATGTATAAGAGAATTGGTTTGATTAATTTTTTTTTTATGGTATCGATATTTTTTTAGTTCGTTTAGAATTTCATTGAATGAACAGGTAATTTTAATCTCACAGTCGGATTCGATTAATACTGAAGTGTTTTTATTGGTATGTACATACGTATCAGAACGAATATCGGAATATTATCAGATTGATTAACGGAAAAAAGTTTTAAAATCTGCTAATTATGTATACGATTATAGTTCTTAGATTTCCAAAAGAGCACACATATCTTTGTTTATTATAGTAGAGCGAAAATAAATATAAGCGCCGATAAAAGAAAATCAGAATATAAATAATGTGAGTCACAATAAAACATATACATATATATCTATATAATGAATCATAGTTAAAACCCTGGAATTCCTTTCAATATAGGTTCATCAATATTTACAGGCGTATATATATATATATATATATATATATATATATATATGCCATTATCTTAATCTATATAATTTTCCGCGATGTGGATATGCGTGACTTGAGAACAGAAATTTTTCTATTAATACTTTAAAAGATCAAAGCATATATAAAGAAACCTATAATACGCGAAATTAAACAGACGCGCGGCGGGGACTTCGAGAAAGTTTTCCACTGGCGAGTATAATTTATCGACTCCTCGCTTTTTTTTTCCTGTCACGTAGCCACCCTGTGAACGTTGTGTCAGTCTGGGCGACTATTGTTCTTTAATTATTTCCAATGGAAAAATTAATGTATCGATGAACTGTAAACCACGTACACACATATAACATATATATTTTACAATTGATCGTAATTGATCAATGGGGCTCATTGAGTTAAAGTCGCAGGGATTCGATATTATATGGTGTAATTATTGGTGAATTTAAATTATTATATGTATTATGCAAAACGTAAAAAATTAATATGGAAAATGACGAGATATAGGAAGATTTTGAGGAATTAGTATAAATAATTAGTATGGGTATGATTATATTTTTGGAATGAAATGTGAATTAAAAAAAAATTGAATTTACCCTAATTTCTCCTAATTAAATGAACATTACAATTGGTTTAAATTAAGTCTAATTTACTTTAGACTCTATCAAAATTAATATGAATCCAGTAAAACTAGATAATTAAATTATCAAATGTTACAGTGAAAAATTAGTTGTATTTAAATTATGACATAAAAAAGTAAGATTACTAAAACTAGTAACAATTAAAATGTCTCTAATTTTAGGTTTTTCACTGAATTTTGCTGTTTACACTGAATAAACTTTTTACTCAAAATATCTGTTTTAATTATTTCTAAATTCTCAAAATTAAAGTATAAATAGCATTCATACAGTTTTATTAAAATGTTTCATAAATTCAATGAGTAACTTTATATTTTTCTCAGTGTATCATGGAATTGAAATTAACTTTAACTCAGATACTTTAATGAACATAAAGAATAACTCGTTCATCAAGTTTTTCTGCGTAGAGACATTTCACAATATGAATTCGCTAGTACTCAAAGCCTGATGAGACGCTTAGGATGATAAAAGTAATCATGATAAAAAAAAAAACTTACACTGCAGAAGCATTCCGCGACTTGGGTGTGTGATCAGTGGTAGCTGTGACCTGTTGCTGCTGACTATGCGAGCTTGAAATGTTAGCTCTGTTGGGGGATGTACTTCGAGAGTTATTCTTGCTTGACGTTACAACTGTCAAGCTAGCCATACCTTCCTCGATAGAAAGTAATTTTTCTTTTGCCTAGCATTTGTTATGTGCTTTTAAAAACCTACAAAATATATAGAAGGTATAAAAGATTGTTATGATCATTTACAAGACTTTAAAGTAACAATTATAATAAATATTCCTAATATTATTACTATTATTAGTGTTATCTAACCAAACTGAATAAATAAGTAATTACTTTCATTTTTTTTAACTTATGATTGTTATAGTTACATTTAAATGTTCCATTTAAAAATATTATTTCATTTTTACAAAATAATTTTAGATTTTAATAAAGCAATTAATATATTTAGTACTATCATCTAAATTTCTTTTATATTACTTCTTTCTTCGTAAAAACTGAGTAAATAATGATTGTTACACATGAATGATCTTACTGATTAGCTACATTTAAACTGAATCATCCTATGTTATTTTATCAAACACACAATCTTATA
This sequence comes from Torymus tubicola, assembly GCA_035583055.1. NCBI lineage: Eukaryota > Metazoa > Arthropoda > Insecta > Hymenoptera > Torymidae > Torymus > Torymus tubicola. The sequence goes on from JAWWEQ010007899.1 coordinate 3,708, forward strand.
TCTTATCTAGCACCAGTTACAACAGCATTAAATAGCCACCGCAATCACTTGATTCCTTATTTCACATTACAATAAAAAAATTTCACTAAAGACAAAATAATATTTTTATCTCCTATCGTTATTGAAGCCTAATTCAAGAGCAATTTATAATTTATTTATTTATAGCTGCATCATTACAGCGTCAATAAACACTAATAGTTATGCTAAATGAGGGGCACAGTTAAATCCCTGTCACTGCTACAGTAAAGAAAACACAGACTAAGATTGTCACAAGTGAGTCATACTAATAGCTTTGACGCATACGTCAATGAAAGCACTTGATAAGAAGACCAGTTAGAAACTATAGCTATAGAAAAAAAAAAAAATAATGATAAGTCAGAGTTCGAAGTGTGTATTTTTATTACACATGGTGGATGACTCATATTATCAGAAATATAATGATCTTCTTTACATAATTGCAGTGAATGGACTGTCTATATTATTATAAAGTTATTCAAAAGATACATTATTTATTGATGTATACCTTGCTTATCTGAAATACATATAATATCACCTGTAAATTTAATTCCTTATAAAGGCTTGAAATTTTAATTAACTTTTATCAAAGGATTATTGACTTCTGATTAAGAACTGAAATAACATTTGACTTTATACTACTTAAATTATTGAACTTTTTATATATTAATACAAGAATTATTAAATCCGATAATATTGACAACACTTAAAATTACAAAAATCAATATCTACCCCACTATAACAACAAAAAACCTTGTATAAAATCATCACAAGAATGTACTAACAAGGCTACTATAAAACGTTTGATTACATCAGATTAAAATAGCAACAAACACTGACCAACTGCCTCTATAAATCAGTCGCTATCTATCATAGACAACCTCACTCTTGCTCTCTCTCTCTCTCTCTCTCTCTCTCTCTCTCTCTTGCAATTAACACTTTTGCTTCTTATCACATTTACACTCGTCGACAGCACCCACTGACTGCTTCCATGCACAACACTCGCAGAGAATCTCCTAGAACCCTAGCCAAACCTAAGTTAGCTGTTCCCCAGCAACCACTTCCTTCCTGCTTCGAACAACTTATTTTATCATCCTTCCAAAGCACTTTTAGATCCTTCGACAAAACAGCTTTATGTATCTGTCGACAGGAAACAGCTGACAGGCCGGGAAAAATAATCGATCATAAGGATTGTTCACTTCCTATACCTTTCTTCACACCCACCTTGCACATTCACGTCAGCTTCACTACCTATATACACATCGCGCATCGCACAGACAGAGAGGCTGGCTTACCTATTCGCGAAGCAGACTCGCGCGCTCGGCGAGCTTCTCTCTAAAAATACGGCCTGTCGTATATAAGTACACACCTCCCCGGCAACGCTAATCTCGCGTTTCGACGACCTGGAGCCCCGGCGACTGTCATCCACGACATACCTTGCTCTCTCTCCCTCTCTCTCTCCTATATAATGATAGGTAGTTCACATACACACACACACACATAAACTGAACCGTATAGGTAGACACACTTGCGAACTCTCAGTATACTTGTATCCTGTCCGCGTTACGACAAAAGCCAGGGAAAAGAGAACAGCGTCGACACACGGCTTTCTCTCTGTCGTCTATCCCTGCTGCCGCAGTGATACGATATGTATATGCAAGCACACACACATTCTCTCTCTCTCTCTCTCTCTCTCTAACTCTCGGACGACATGTTAACGCAAAGCGAGATCCTTTTTCTCTCTCTCTCTCTATCTATAAACCGCTGCACCTACTTGCAGTATATGCACCCACAGCACAGGATTCAATCTCTCTCAGTTAACAACGCCGTGTGTGTATATATATATATGTATATACTGTACTGCACTATAACACGATACACATATACACATACATACACGTATTGCTGTGGTGCGCGGGTGTGTCCCCCCTCTGACTAATAGTGCACGCACACTGCGGGTAGGTATATATATACCCGAGTGCATGTATGTACGTATGTATATATATATGTGTGTCTGAATTCTGACTTTCTGTCTATATGCCACTCTCTCCTACTATAAAACCAAGAGAATTCTTGTATCTGGTATATATACCTCTCTTAACTCCGTTTATACCGCAGGTCTACTTCTATGTATATATATATATACACATACGCAAGCACGACACGACACTATATATATATATACATGCGAATCGTCGCGTTTTTTAAATATATTTAAAAACTGCGCTCACACGGCGCGAGGAGAGTATATAGCAAGCAACCGCACTTACTCGTCGTCTCCTTTCGTCGCTTTAAAACACTTTTTTTTTTTTTTCAACGCGCATATATATATATATATATATGTATAACACAGAGCGCGCGCGCGCGCACACACATTCACTCGCGCGAGCGACGAGCAGTGAACTGATGACGAGCCGAGGAGAGGAGAGCGCGAGCGGAGGAAAAAGCGCCGCGGCGGCGCGCTCGAACGCGGGAACGATTAGCTCCGTCCTTGTCTCTCTCTCTCTCTCTCTCTCGCTTGCGCTTGCTATATATTTTGATATGTGCGCGGCGTGGTAGTCGTACGTCCGTCCTTGTCGCACTCGTTTGGACTATACGGGTAAGTGCCTCTTCGTTCAACGAATATAATGTGTGTGTGTGCGCGCGCTGTGGAGGTAAGATACGCGCGCGTATAAAGTATAATGGAGGTATTTTACTTGCATTGTATATATTTATATATATGTATATGTAATAGCTATGTGTTCACGCAAGCACGCGAGAGGAATAAAAGAAAGAGAGAGAGAGAGATAACGTGGGAGATTATTCGGTCCGGTATAATTTTTTTTTTTTTTTTTTTTTTGACGATGATGCGTGGAGTAGAGGTCGAGGTCAACTGCGAGGGGGGGGATTCCGATACTTTCGCTCTGAGATGCTTTTTATATTTAAATTGGGGACACAGTGGTGCGCAGAGAGGTGAGAGTATAAAGATGAAGCGGAGAGAGGTATTTATTGTATCCGACAACAATTATAGTATTTTTGTATAGGGGTACACAGATATAGTGTCTTTTTTTATGCGTATAGAGATGGTTTTGTATTTCAAGCGCGTTTTTATTTTTGAATTATTAAATCCCGCGCCGACAGGTGTGCAAACAAAGCGCAGTTTGAGATTATACAAGTGTATATACGCACGTGGAGCTAGCTATAAATTATTTTAGATTTAGTATACGCGTGCATTGTAATTATTACTCTGTATAATGTTGCAAAAAGTAAATATACTAATTAACCCTGTATATTATACGTAAACCCCATTCTTCTCGCTTGAACCATTTTATACGAATTTCTTAATATAGTTTATTTTAATCAATAAATGACCGACGCGGTCTCGCGTATTTGGAGCAACTCTGTATATAATGAAAAGATTTTGAAAACCTTCGGGCCGGCGGCGTATTAGCTACAGGTATTATAAATCTTTTTAATATACAAAAATATTAACAGAACATAACTCTAATTTGCTTCCAATAATTGTCTCAAAATATGACGTGCTTCTGACGATATACTTTTCCCAAAATCAGAAACCATGTAAGATACGATGTCGCTTATAGAAAATCATTTATACGCGACGAAACAATTTGTTATACGTATACCAAAATTTTATATCCAAAATTAACAGATCCCATCATTATAATCCTCTATAGGCTCCCTTCTACGCACACAAATATATGTATACACGCCCACCCACACGTGTAAATCCCCACAATCTTATATATATATAAAATTATAGTAGGATTACGCATCCTCGCCAATTCGTACTAACAGCTGATAGCTTTCTTCCATTAATGATACACATAAGTACCGAAAACGTCATTAAAGTTAATTATACCTATATACAATTGCTCGAAAAGAAAATATTGTCATTTGAAAGGTTATAAGAACAAGGTATATACAACAAAAGAGAGATAGCTATATGTGTTGAAACCTTAAAATATTTTCTTCAATTAGTGGACAGAGCTGTATACACGACGCGCACGAGTCACGACGACGACGACGACGCGCTTCACTTACTGCGTATATAGACTTTTAATGGTTATTTGAGTCAGCGCTGAAACCACTAAGAGAATTAAATATTTAAACTTCAAAGAGTTCGCCAGCACGCGGTTATGCCTGCTTTTTTTCCCCCCAAAACGCTTACTTGTTAAGTACTTGTTTGAAGTTGTTGTGATGCGGAGAACGAGCATCGAAGGGTGTATATATCCGATATAATATAATTATACGTATAACAAACGTTTTACGAAAATAGTGGAGCTTCGCTTTATGATATTCGTTATTTTTTATAATATAAGGAAGTGCTTATATATTGTATATATATATTATCAGTTTATAACGTAATTACCTCTTATATATATATACACACATATTTTTTCGTGGATAAGATAAACCATCCGTTTGTTGTGCGTAAGTAATATAACACATCGATTACTGGACAATTTATTTAAGGAAATGCGAACAAAAAAAAATTCCTCGTCTATGAGTTCATAAGTACTTTTTAACGCATTTGAAATAAAACAAAAAAAAAATTATTCATCCGCTCGGTACGTCTTCGTAACTAACGTTTTCTCTTACATTTATTTATTTAACTTCCACAAATAGAAACCTCCTATATAAATTACCCATACCACGCGCATGCGGACTTCCAGAATATTTCTATATAACGATCGTTAAATCGGAAAGCAATTAAATTTATATATTCACGTGCACGAGCGATGGCCCATCTAAATAACTTTCAAATTCAAACGTTCATATCGTTTATATATATCGTACTTTTCCCTCGTAAAAATCAGAGGCCGTATATTTATCCTATACGAGAGATAAGCTACGCATATATAATACTCCAGATTTATTTATTATATAGAAAATCGCTCCACGCATGACTATATATATACACTACATGATGATTTCACATTTTTCTTCGAACGTTTACGTTAAATCAAAGTATCACGATGAGTCGATTCGCGATCTTGAATTATAGCCATACTGTGGGGAGACTGTTTGATTCTTTAATAAGTCAGCCGCAACGACGACGTGTACGCGCTCGTTTGCGCACTCGCGCCTAATTGCGGTCTCATTCGTGAGGTGTATAATTTGTATTTTCGATTTGTAAGTCATGTGTATGTACGCGTGCTCTTGGAATGAGTAATCGATAAACGAAGTTTTTAACGCACGTTTCTAAAATATCGGTCATTTTGGTGCTATGTGTATATAGCAATTGTATATGTAATATAGGATTGATAAATGTTATCGATTGTACGGTAATTTTCGGACTAACGTACCCAGACAGCAAAAACAATTCTTAAAGAATTCTTGAAGTATTCGAAAGAGCTCGAAAGAATTCGCGATATATACCAAATTTGTTTTGAAAGAACTAATTCAGAACTCTTTAATACAACACGCTATGTCCGCCGTAAAAGTTCATTTTACGACAAGTTCTAAATCAATCTTTTAATGATTTTTAATATTCGAAAAGGATTCGGAAGTAGTGCTATTCTTATTCGTACCAAAAATATATTATTTGAATGCTCAAGTAGTCAATTAAAGTATTCATAAAGAGTTCATAAAATATTTATTTAACATTAATCGTGTTAATTTTTCATTCTTATTCAACTAACAACGTTTTTTTTTTTTCCCTAAAGCGTTTTCACAGAATTCGCTGATAGTTCTTTACGTATTCTTTTTATAACCATAAAGTAAATACGTAAGATTACTATATTGAATTTAGAATTCTTTAAGAATTCATTTTCATAAATGTAATATAAGTCGATATAGAAGTTCATTAAGTATTCGTATAAAATTAATTTAACATGCTTCTGTATTCATATTTTCGTTGTAAAGAAGAATACGTAAGGCACTATCAGCGAACTCTGTGAGAATGCTTTAGAGAAAAAAAGAAAGCGTTATTAGCACAATAAGATTAAAATATTAGCATGTGTAAAGTTAAATTAACTACCCTTAAAAGTAAACTTAAAGTAAACTTAGTATATACCCTCAAAAGTGAACTTGTGTACCTATTTTTTTTTCTACAATCACAAAAAAAGCGTTCTCTATTTAGAAAAATCATTATATATACACTACGTAGCACGTTTAATTATTTCGATCCTTACTATATAGACCGTAACCAAAAATAAACAACATTGCGATAATGATTTCGATCCTACATACCTTCTACTTCTATTTTTACAAAAAAAGAACATTTCATTTATATACAGCCAATTTCGACAAAATTATATATCAATCCTCTATAAATCCTACCAATAATTCAGCAACCCACGGACGCTTTACTCTCATCCATACCAATGTCCAACAACTATTCTTTAATCTTCCCGAAAATTCACCAAATCCTTACCGTTAGCCAACTCCACGATCATCGCAATTACAATGTCACTGTCGAGCCAACAAACTCGCACTAATACGTTTGGCACCCTCGCCCTACGCAGCAGCTTTCATTACACATACACACACATATTATACGTCAACCGCTTTATACATCATATCTAATACCTATATACGTAAAAAAGAAGAAAGTTGTACAACCGTGAATCATTAAACTCTTAACGCCTGCGCGGCTTGATCTCTCGACAATAGGGCCTTAAAAATAGTCACCCACCTACGCATGCGTGCGCCACAGCACACGAATATAAATGTATATATGTACCGAGATTTTTTTATGCCAAGCGTGTTCACGTGAATCTGTGTATATATGTGTATTACGTTCGCGTGCCTCACTTTTTCCTCTCTCTCTCCCTCTTTCACCGAGATCTTTAAGCTTACAAGCTCGCGCGGTCGAGTGGACCCCGAGTACCATTCAGTGGGTAGTTATAGCATTGTGATGATGCTGAAGAGGCCGTGTCTTACTACTGCTGTTACTGCTGGATGAAGCTTAATTCGAATTAAAAGAGAGAGAGAGAGATGCACGGAGTAGATGAAGTTTGGGAGTATTTTTAAAATCGGGGTGAACAGTGGTGCAACGAAGAACGAACGCAAATGCATACATATACTCGGTTGTATTGACGGTTAAGAGTGCAGGCTATATGAGAACAAGGCGTGTTCTTGTTTTAGTAAAATGGTTTTTGTAATTCTAGGTCGCTGCTGTAAATCGATTTTGACAAGTATATTCATACATATATGTGCAAATCTTGCAAACACTGCAAAAAAACTTCGAAAAATCGACCCAAACATTTTTTTCCGACGACACCTTCCAAATTAGGTTTTTCTTGTTAGTTAGGGTGTCTAGACAAGATATCTGTTGTTGAACAAAGTCCATCGAAGGGTATCATTTTTCTGGGACCAATAATAAGTTTTTTAAAAATGATTAAAAATATCTTTAGTTTAGTTCTAAATCATTCCACCAAAAATAACTTAATATGAAATTTGGAAAAAAGAAAATAAAACTAAAGAGTGAGTACTTTCCAAATCTTTTTTCAGAATTACAAAATGCTGATACCTTCAAAAGTTACGTGAGTTTGAAGTTGAGCTTAAAATACACAAAAGTTCACAAAAACGGTGTGAAAAGGTCAACAATTGTCCCAACCATTGGCCACGGTGTATTTTAAACTCAACTCAAGACTCACATAACTTTTGAAGGGATAAACATTTTTTAATTCTGAAAAAAGTTTTGAAAAGCACTCGCTCTTCACTTTTATTTTGTTTCTTCCAAAATTGTTATTAAGTTGTTTTTGGTGGAATGATTTAGAACTAAACTAGAGCTACTTTTAATCATTTTTAAACAATTGATTATTGGCTCCAGAAAAATGATACCCGTCGATGGACTTTGTTTAACAACAGATATCTTTTCTAGACACCCTAACCAACAAGAAAAACCTAATTTGGAAGGTGTCATCGAAAACAAATTTTTGGGTCCATTTTTCGAAGTTTTTCGCAGCGTTTGTGAGATTTGCACATATATACGTATAACGTGTATATATGTAAACAGCTTTGGTTGTATTGATGAATTATCCATTGGTTTTAGGTATCTGATGAGTTGACGAAACAATGTTCTATCTTTGCATCGTATAAAACGATAATTGCAACACATATCTACATACGCATTCTTTCGTCCCCCTTTTTCAGAAAATATAAAAAAGTTCACGAGTCAAACTAGATTATATACATACTTACTCTTCATACCTCCGGGTTCCCTCAAACCTTCAAAACTGCAACCGCATACGTATATACATTTTTCTTCAAAAGCTTTTCCTCTCTCTTTCTGCACGTGCGGCCGCATTCGCGTACCATCCGTCCATCACATATACTCACGTGTCTGTGCATATCTGCCGTATCATTACACTGCTTACGTAACGTATATATATGTATAAATATACCGCAGCGAGTATCGATGATGATGATGGTGATGAACATCGGTGTCGTTCTGCAGTACAACGTACATTTTTCTCTCTCTCTCTCTTCTCTATGTTATATACGCGGAAAACATCATTCTAGATCTTTTGAAATTCCGCGTCGCCGCGTTATCTGGCAGCAGGTGTCCGAACATATATATATATATATATGTATAACACGTGAACGGGAAAAAAGCCAAGCGTAGTCGAAGTTGAATATTTCCTCTTTTCCCGGCCAAAAGTCAAGAAGCACGAGGTATTAATGTTACGCATCGCCATATAGCGAGCGAGCGGTAATTGATGGGAGAACGATTGTCGGGTATATGAGTTATTATTAAACTGAGTTATGTAAAGGGTAGCGAGTTTGGCGCATCTATATAGGAATTTACATTATTGTCGGAGAATCGTTTGTCTTTTTCTTTTTCGTTAATGTGGAACGATTTGGAATGGAATTCCTTCTTTTTTTTTAACAACTCGAACCGTGACACACTTATATCTTCTGTTTACGTTTAAAAATAACGCGATTGTATTTTAGCGTGATTTACACAATCTTTTGTGAAACCTTCAAACCATGGGAACTTTAGACATCATTAGTAACGATGATATTCTATATACGAGTTGTTCAAAAGAGAAGGTAATTTTTATATACAATAGCTATAACGACGTAAAAAGACGTCGAGTTGAAAGCAGGATTTATTTCTCTTGCGCAAATGGCTAAACTTCATAATGACTTCGATATATTGTAAGCGTTGTAAATGACTTAAAATTCTTTTATTCAAAAATTATTCTTTTAAATATTTATATTTTTTAATTCTTATTATGCTGTTTTATAATGCTAATCGCGAATATGAACTAAGAATTGACGTCATTTTTTTATGTTAAAATCGCACAACTCGAACAAAAAAACCACTCAGTTTAAAGTATAAAATTACAATTATTTAAAGTGACGCCAAAGTCACGCCAATTGATTTTTGAAAGTTTTCCTCTGGGAATATTTAATAAATTTACTTGCTATTTTCGAGAAAAAATTAAGGATACCTGAGAGACGTGGATAAATTTTGAAATAAATGAAGAACAGTCTATAAAACAATTCTTTAAAAATTTTTCCCTATCTTATACGTATTCATTAATTATTTAGTCGACATTTTATGAAAACAAAAAAAAAAAATTAGAAAAGTTATGCACTACCGTTTTTATACACAACGCAGGTATCAAATTGTTTTACAATTTCTTAACGCTCGCATTGTTGATGGAAGCAGCAAACATTATACAACAACAACAACCAACCTACTCCTCGCTTTCTCTCCGCTATCCCAGCTGCTTTTCACCTCTCACTGCTGTTCATAATACCATCTCCAACTTCCAATATCTCTTCTTCCATTACGAATGCTACTATTGCTAAAACCTAGCCCATAAAACGCATAACCATGAGGAAGAGCAACAGCAAGCAAGCAAGCAAATGCTCCAGCGGTGATTGCCTCTGACACGAGAGCAAATATATTCATAAGGAATATAAGATATTCAGTGCACGTGTCGTTCTATACGCGATATATTGATTTCTCAAGTATCGCGCGCGCGCGCTCACTCGTGTCTCATTAACATAGCAAGCGCGCGAGTTGCTGTATAGATGCAAGTTCAAAACGTCTAACAAGCTAGCGAAACTTTGTTATTATATATATATATATATATATGGTCCGTTGGCCTTCGGCACGCCAGCGATGCGAAGTGAAGAGAGGAATGTGTGATGCGCAGAGATGAATAATAATTATAATAATTAGGTGAGCAGGAAAGAAGGCGAATAAGATGACGGGACAGGTGCGACGATGGATATATAAGAGACAAAATTGCGGAAGGTTAATTGGCGATTGCTGAGTGGCTTTGATTGGAATTTTCATTAATTTTGCGAGCTTTATAAGTTTAGTTTATACTTACTAAGATAGCTTCGCTGCTTAGTGGAATAATTTTTAATATACAAGCTTTGTTTTTTATGCAAATCACGCTGTTGTCAGTTTATGAGTCAATTTGTTAACTATTTTTCATCAGCATCTCGTTATGAAACTCGGTATAAGAAAATTAACGTTTATGCTTGGTATATAATTTCGTTCTATTTATTACCAATAAATACTTTTTCGTACAAAATTATAAATCTCTTTTATCTTATAAGATTATCATTAATAAAAAAGATATGGAATCTCATCACATTCACGGAATTGGCTAACTGATCAAGATAAGTCAGTTTCATTATCAAATAAAAAAAGTCGATTGACAAAAGTGAAATCACAATTATATATACTGCTACGAATTTTTCAATTATAAAATGCAGTGCGCGTAACGCAGACTTATTTAACAAAACGAACGATGTTAAAAAGTATTTAAAATATAATGACAAATTTAAACAATAAATATTTACACATACAATACAAAAGCTCTGTTCTCTTTTCCTCTCCCTATCAACTTTGGCTTTCTTTCAACTCCTGCAGCTTATCCAACAAGCTATTCCCAAACGAGTTTCTGTACTGCGGACTGATAGAATTTAATAATCCATATATCGTCTCGTAATACTCTGTTGAATCGTCGTCCTCACTGCTAGCGTTATCCGTGCACTCGTGCCGGTTACCAACGATACTGAAACCCTGTGGGGACAGTCGTACGCAGAACTCGAGACCCTCGAGAGTAGTAAGGTTGAGGTGAATCGCATGGTTACTGCTAGGTAAAGATGCGATTCGGAGTTCACGTACATGGTCGCGTACGTCGTTGATGACAGCCTGAGCCTCCACACGCCATTGCTGGGCGTCGAGAATTTGGTCCTCCATTGGATGCATCAGTAGTGATAATGCTTCTGAAACAGCTATATATGTTTTATTTATTATTTATATTTAAAACATCGCTTTAAAGTGATATTAAATATAGTTATATATATGGAGAATTTTATTCTGATCATAAGGAAACTTTTAAAAGTAAATTTGATGCATAATTTGTATTTAAATTCTGGTCAGAATCTAGTTATAATACGTTGCGTACTTTTTACAAATGCTCCAAGTTTATGTGACATTAAAAGTATTTACATTTTCAAATGTCATTCCATATAAACACTTTAAAGAAATATTCCAGAGGATATGTCTCATGAATTTTTATCACTGTTTAGTAGTTGTATCGCAAAAAAACTTGATATCAAATCTTTTTTCTTTTTAATGATTACAGCTTTTATAACATATTATGATAATACTGTGTTAATTTATTTAATTATTGTTCTTCAATTGATATAGCTTTACCTTTATTACTCGTGTCATCACAAATTTGGAGCAAAATAAAAAGATGTTTTAATATACCATACAATTTGCTTTCTATTGAAGACTATCTAATATAAAAGCGTTGCATTAAAAAATCAATTCTTTCTCTCTAAACTACAACATACTATAAATATACATCAGAAATTACAATCCTACAAAACTGCTTCGAACATCAAACCATCCTGATATCAACCCACCCATCTCATTGCAACTACTATACCCAACAATTCCATACCACCATTACCTCTTCTTTAATATAGGTCACATGAACCGGTATCTACTCATTGTCAGCAGCAGCGCTGTCTCATCATTAACTCTTTGGCATTCGCAACAAGTCTCTTAGTACACACGCACCAACATTGTCCTCTCTTCTTTCCTCCTGCCAAACTTCTTCCTCCTCCTCCTTCTGACAACCTGCAAAACGTCATCACGCACCCACTCAGGGTTAAAGACCAAGATTAGCGCGCGTTTGCCGGTCTTACATAAGAGAAAGAGTTATCTCTTGACGCACGTCTGTTTTGTATATATATCTCTACGTACCTATAACGCGCCGATTTTGTTTTTCTTTCTTTATGTATTCACCGCACGTGCCGGGACAGCGGCTTTATGCAATGCTCATCGTCGTTTCGTTTGTTCTTTTCTCTCATATATATATACGCCTGTACAGCGTTGCTTTGTGTCTTGCGTTTGGTATATAGCTTGCGAAAGTCTTGGACTTGGCGTGCAACAATGATATACTGGTATAATAGTTGTAGCGCAAGGTATCAGGCTCAACGTTGTTTTTTTTTCTCGCCGCGTGCAGTGTGTACTGTGATACTGTTGTTTACTTCTAAAGATTGACCGTGACGCAGACAGACAGCGAACACTGCGCGAACTGTGACTGACGGTCGATGGGTGGGTTAGAAAGTGCTGCCATCGTGGTGCTGTGTCGGTAGGGCAGAGCACTGAGTGATCACTGCCCTAGTTGATAAAGCAGTTTGTTATTTTTTTGTTTATAAATTATATGAATTTCTAAAATAATGGCCATTGAAATAAGATATTTTCTATGTAGAGTAATGTTTTGATAATTTAAGAATTTCGAGTGCTGGTATTTGTTGGTGTATATATTTTCCAGTTATTTAAAGTATACTCTTCGGGAGTCGTACACATTATAGCTCTGAATTAGCGTATTCATGGATGTAAATAAAATAAAGACCTATAGTTCTGGGTGGATTCTGGCCTATCAGAGTTATATAGTGGAAGAAGTAAAATGAGAATTGCGAAAAAATCGGAATGTTGTGGGGTATAATGGTGGTAAAAAAATATTTTTTTAATGGTTTGAGAGTAAATCAGTATAAAACATTACCAAAATCAATCTCAATAATAACGAATAGGAAAATTAGGAAAGTACATTATTATAAGTTTCGAATGTATATCAATTGAAAAAAAAACCAATAAAAAGTAGATATATGCATTTTTAAATAATACAAAAAACTATATAAAATAAATAATTTTAATCATATTTATTTTCTTCAGTAGAAAAATTTACATTCTTATACATAAAAATGACATTAATAATATATTATACATAATATACTCTTATCCGTTAAATTATGTAACTGCAGAATAAAAAGAAAACAACCTAAGCTCATAAAATTTCATAATCTCTCGATGAAAAAGAAATCTTATACAATAACAATCAAAACCATCATCTTTCTCTCCTGCCCTCGGTCCGCTTATATATATATATATATATATATATATACACACACACACACACACACATATACGGATATCGATCTTTCATCTCCTGATACATATATCGTACCAGCAATCACCATTACATTCAATCTCCGTACTTAATATATACCCCTCACCGCGTTTGTACGCGCGCCGCAAAAAGACCTCGACAGTAGCCACCGTGAGAACATATCTCGCACTGCTTATATATATGGGAAAATCTCCAGAACTTTTGACTTTTCATTAAAAGAAAAAAAAACAAAAATAAAAATGAAAGCACACATTTTTTATCACATTTTTCATATGTCTTTTGACATAAAAAACAATATTTTCCATGCGTTAATTATTTTTATTAACCGCTAAAAACGTCATCGATAAAAATGTAAAATATTCATATTTCCAAAAATTATTTTTTTTTTACTGTTTTAATTTATTTTTTCAACAATAATTCTTGTAATTTTATGCGAATTATAATGAAAAATTCCTTTTCGATAGTTATGAGGTAAGAATAGACTGGTATAGAAACTGCAAGTTAGGCAATTTGTAATACTAGTAGAAACACACTACTTTTGAGGTAATTCTTTGAAAAATAGCGACTTACATACACTTACGATCACCATGTACGCACGCACGCACACATGGAAGGACACAAGTACAAACATTGTATACTAATCTATTCTTTATGATCACTCTTTATTTGTGGCAGGTACCAAAAAACCAACATGTTTTAATTGTATAACATACAAACAGAAATATTTTAAAACTTAGTAACAATAATTTTAATAACTAAAATAATATTTTATAAAAAAATAAATAAATACACTTTAACATTTTTTAAACCACTTCTTACGGTTTGCTGACTTTACTTTCTTCATTTCATTTGCAACAAATTTTTTTTCTAAATAAAAATAGGACAAACCATTATTTACAGAGTACGAGCATAATTAAGAATTAAAAAAAAATTGGGTTGAATTTGTGTTAGACCAAGTGATCTGAAAAGTCCTGTTTGTATTTGAAACTGATTTCATTTTTAATGGTATAGAATTCCATTGATTTTTTTTTATATCAGCTTGTAAAATTACAAATGGAAAAACGGTATGGCAATAATAAGGAATCCATTTTCAAAATCAATGTTTTTATTTTAGATTGTTTAAACAATTAAAATGTTATTCAATACTGCAAGTAGTTTTAAGAATGATATTGATTTTATTATAGAAAGTAAAAAAATATAATTACAATGAAATAAGGAATAACGCTTGACAAAACTGCTTCGAGTAAGGATTCGAAAGGAAAAAAAGTCTGTCTAATTCTTCTAATACATCACGTGTGTGCGTGCGTGCGTATGTGTGTGTAATAGTATCAATAATGTTTGAGGGTTTAGAATTGAAAAAAAATCTTAAAATCTTTACTATCACATTAAAAATAATGAACTTCAGAAAATGTATTTTAGTAAACGCTAAAATAGTTAGAACTAAAAAATCATGTTTATTTAGATGTATGAAAAAAATGGTTGACACTTGTTTGAGGATCTGCCATTTTGTTTATACGAATGACACATTTTCTTAATATCATAGAAAAGTTTCGTCTTCGTAAATACTATCATGATACCAAAGTGTGAAAAGCCTTTGATGAACGCTAAAAACGTGACGGTAAAAAATGTGCTTAAATTTACCGATTGGGACAAAATTCGACTCCTATACAATATGTGGATTTTTTAAAATTTTGTTATTAACAAAACAGCTCAAATCAAGAAGAATCTCATAGTCACCCTTACAGAGCTTCTTATAAATAAGAGAAGAATGATATACGCCACTCATATATGCTATTTATTCCAATTTATATAGGAAAATATATGTAGGACATGAAAGTTAAAAGTTCTATAGAGATTTCCTCATATATACTCCTTTTTACCTCCAGAAAAACCTCTTTACGCGCGTATATATATAACACAAACCGTTAAAAATCAATATTATACCTATACACAACCCTCAGTCATCTCTCTCTCTCTCTCATTTTCAATTTCATCTGCATATTTCACATAATGTACATATAGACGCGAGCCGCATGCGCCGGGCGCGCGCGCGCGGCGTTTATAACAAAAGCGCGCGCGCCGCCCTTTTATGCGCGCGCGTTTTCTCTCGCTCACTCACTCTCTCAAGGCAAACGCCCTAATAATAATTGACCGTGAACGCAATCGTTCACCGTCTGCCGCCGCCGGCTTTTCCCCATCGTCGGTATATACACCATATATATATATACACACCTATGCACGAACTTCCGACAGCCGATGCGCCGCGCCGTCGCTCATATGTATGCTATAAGTAGCTGCTACCGTGTACAGTTTTTTTTTTTTTATTTAATTAGCGTATATATGTATACGTATGGTGCAAGCCAAGAGAGCCATATGTGCACACGTATGTAGGTGTACAAAGGTGATGGTGATGATGGAAAATTCAGTGTATATATATATAAGATAGTACATGCGTGACTGTGTGTATGGAGGAGGAAGAGGGGTGAAAAGGTGAGCGTTGAGAGACGAGAGGGATTATGAATAAGCTTTTTTTTTCTCGTTGTGCGTGTGTAAGCTGTTATACTATATGTATGTATAAATTTTGAGGAATCATCCGTACGTTGGCTCGTCCTTTCTATTTATTATTTGTCGTTGTGGTTTTGAAACGAACGTTTGCTTTATTATGTCCGTTCGGAGAACATATGTAAGTTGCGATTGGGATTATTGTGTCTTGAGTCTAATTTATATATAGTTGTATTATATATTAGTTGACTATAAGTATATATAAGCTTTGAAAACATTGACGGTAGTCCGATAAAAAAGAAAATTTAAATTAAAAAAAGGCAGTAAAGTATTTTTTTTTAATTATTACAATATCCACCTTTTAATAATTACAGAATCACCCGTAATAATTAATACAACACGTTTGATTAATAAGACATTAATTCCCCTCTCTTAGTACCATTACCACAAGAATTTTTCTCCTCCAAATTGCATTTATTCAACACAAAGAATTTCCTGGATAGTATACATAAATATATTTATCTTTACATCGACGACTTTCATTTTAGGAAATTTCCTAAAACATTCCAAATCGAGCATAGTCTTTTTTTCCAAGTTCCGAAAAACGCTATAGCCGGCGCATATATGTACACAAAAAAATAATCGAGTTCGAGCTTCATAAATATTAATGATACTCGGAAATAACCTCAGCGTGGAAGCTCCCTATATAATGTGCTTAATCAGAGACGATATAAAGAAAACCATGTCTATTCTATCGTAAATAAAACAAACTAACTTTATCAAATGACCTGCGGTCATTTGATGATGCATACATAGGTACACGGAGAGAAATTTTCTACTAAATTTTACCAGTGGGCTTAGTAGTAATCAAGGGACAGATCGCTAAAGTCCCAAAAATTACCAGTTTTTCTAGTAAAATTTACTATAATTTTAATAAATTTTACTAGAAAAACTGGTAATTTTTGGAATTTTGACGGTCTGTCCCTCGATTACCAAGCCCACTGGTAAAATTTACTAGGAAATTTCTCTCCGTGTATATATAAAAATATCGTTAGAGCATAATTATATTCTCGCTAGTAACAAACCCACGCACATCTATTGCAAATAAATATATTTTGGCATTTTATTACACCTATATAATTACGACTCTTTGCAATGCATTCGCGCGTTATATATCGCAAAATCATTTCATTGTACGATCTTTAGTAAAAATTCAACATTACCATATAGCGAACGCTTTTAATCACATGCAAATGAAAAACATTTGCTTCTTCCTCTGATACCTCACTTTTGCAAAGACCTAACTATATACGGCTATACGCATCATTTCCACGAACGAAGAAGAATGAAAAAAAAAACAACAAGCGTTTCCTCAATAGCTTAGAACATTATTATATACAGTATAACTCGCGTTAACGCAAGAACAATTCCAATTATATATATGACGCTTGACGTGCGCAAAAAATTATAGACGAAACATTAAAATAATCGTTTTCACGCAGAATTCTGGTGAACCGACATATAAGTATTATATTATTCGCTAGAACCATGTCACGTGTGATATTGTCTGACGACAATGTTTTCCCGCGTGCGCGCAATATAGGGATGTACATATATATATAGGGGTTTACGTGGAAAATTTTCCTGGAAGCCTTTCTGCAGCGAACGAGAGAGAGAGAGAGGGTATTTTAAAAGGTTTTCCCGAACGCAATGTTTGAAATGTTTTCACAGAAGTAGAGCGCGTGGAGTGAGTGAGCGCGGACACTTCGATGTATTGTTCCACCGACACATTTCCACTTGTTTTAGAAATATTGTGAGATTTCCGGCTTAGAGTCACTCACGCGTCGTTGTAGGTATATATATATATATATATATGTGTGTGTGTGTAGAGTTGAACTAAAAAGGTGTTATTCGTGATGTTATATGGGAGAGTTATATATAGGAAACAATGGCAGGTATAGAAGGATTAAAAGATTATACTTGAAAGTTTTTTCTTTTTCTTTTGTTACAATTGAATATACGAATGTAATCGATTTCAATTCGATTTAAAACGATATATCATTGCAAAAGATTAATTAAATATCGATGTATTGCACACTTCAAACGCAAAAGTAACTCCAAAGTCCAAGACGCATTTGTTACACTATATCTACATATCGGTAAAGCGACTTCACCCTCACCTACCCGAAAATACATCCAAATATATACACACAACACCTCTTTGTACCCCTATATATATATATATATACATACACTTACCAAACCAATCCGAAATTCATTCCACTCACTTATCCACATTACACTCACAGCTAATCCCATATACCGCACCCGAACCATCAAATTCACATATCGTTCGCGACCACCACAACCTCCACTACCGCATCCCTCTCTCTCTTTCTCCACACATCCACACATCTGTCGCTTTCCATACTATACAACCCATAAAATCTTGCATCCACGTGCACACACCATCTGACACTACATATATATACAAACCACTCGGTCAAATCATCGTGTTCGCGTAAACGTACTCGAAGCCAATCGAAAACAAATCAAACCCTCCCCTCCCCCCAGCGGTATAACCACACGCGCGTTATCGTAAACGCACGCGTGAACCCCCGTAGCGAACGCCTCGAGGTATACTGTTCCTTATAGTAGCTCTGGTGCCATTCAAGAATACGCGGCTGGTATATAAGTGTATATATATATAGGTATACATATATATATGTATAAAGGAATGAAAAATGGCGTGCAGACGGGCGGTGCTTGCACGACGAATGATCGCCACCGGCTCTCTCTCTCTCTCTCTTTCTCCCTTCATTACAGAGACGAAGCTAGCTAGCCATGAGCCCAGCCACTATATCATTTTCCTACTGCTGCTAGTACCGCTTCAGTGTATGTGTGCGAGTGACGGCTGCGGGCACTGCGCAGCGGCTCCTTATTAGTGATCCTCGAGGGGGGAAGAGAGAGAAGAGCAGAGCAAAGAGGCGCAGGGATCGTTTCCTCGAATTCTCGCTCTCTCGCGCGTCTCTTTTATTTCTCTCTCTCTCTCTCCCTCGTTTTTACAGCAGTTCTCGTTCCACTACTACTACTACAACTCCCTCGAAGCATTGTTTCGTTCCTTCGCTCTCTTCTCCTTCGCTCCCTTTTTGCTAGTTTCCCCGTCGTCGTCGTCGTCTTTTGTACAACCGCGCGCGCGCGCGCGTGCCGCCTCAGGACATTTACAGTAGTTTTCGTCCATCCTTATGTGCGCGTCTACGCGTTGACGCGGCAGCGGCGGCGGCGGCGGTCTGTGTTATTATACCTTAGCCAGGATTTTCTTCGGTTCCCCGCATTATCCTTTCTTCGGATTATATACATACATACCTTCTCGCACCTTCTTTCTATGTATATATATATATATATATATATATGTATATAAAGGAGACTCCAGTCTGTTATGTACTATATAGGATAGGCGCAGTTTTACGTTTGTACGTGCGTTTATACATATATATATACTTTTACTCTGTTGTATAGTTTTCACTTCGTTAGTCCTACGCGGGCGCGCGCGAGCGTTCGTCGTACTTGACAAGATATAGGTATATATATATACGTGTGTGTATATAGAGGGGGAATTGAAGAAGAACAAGAAGAAGGGTTAAAAGTATACGAGAGAAGTGCAGAAGAGTAATTACTCGGAATATATTCTACTTTCCAGCTCTCTCTGTTCTTGTTTCCGTTTCGAGAGTGTGTTTGCTGTGCTTATATAGAGCTTTATAGTGATTATTTCAATGTTAAAAAATTGCTCGATTAACCGAACCGCGTGTATACCATTGCGTAATTCTATATAACATGCGTCAAAATCTAAATGATGAATGTGAACAAAATATAATACTCGATAAAACGTATTAAATGTATATTAATTAACGGATGAATGATCGCGTGAATACTAGCTTTTACTTTTATATATATATAGCGCCATACCAATGTATACCACTCAAATCAAAAGTTTTAACTCGCATTTAATTGATAAATCGAGGTGGTCGTCGACCTGCCGACATACATATATATATAAAACACATAGCCGTCTGTACGTTTCATCTTGTTATAAACCAATGATCCTTTTTATATGAAAAAAAATGATCGTGGGATTTATAAAGTATACGATTCTGATTTGTATGTTTACCCTCATAAATCAGCCCCTATATATATACTTATACGTATAAAGCTCTTAGTATATACCGCGAACACTTCCTCTCTTTTTCGTCTCTCGCACCCTATACATCCCCAGTCCAATTCTCTCCGAGACCCTCTTCACTCTATGGTGTATATATAAGCATCTCGGGACGATTTTACGCGTATAATACCTGCGTTTGTAATATATATATATACTCGAGCTTTAACGTTTATATCGTGCGATAAAATACACTTTATTCAAGATAAAGCAAAGTCCGCAACGCGGTATATAAAGAGATAAGTTAAAACATTGTTATAAATAGTAGATGTATACAAAAAGAGGTGATCTTCATTTATATATATGTGTGTGTGTGTTCGTCACACTATCCACCCTCGCTTCGTTTACCATCATCATCATTACATACATATACATTATTCCATATATAATACACATATTACGCGTCTCGCGCATCTACATAAATACATAACACACGCATATATATGCATACGAACTCGACCGCTTATACATATACATATAGAAAAAAGATCCCTCGTTACAAGCGCATTTCTCACCGAAAATCATCCATATATACTCTCCGCCTCCACATATATATACATACATGCTCTCAAAGGGCGAGTAAGTAATGATGATCGGTCCCTCCTTTACCCCCCCTCCCCCTTTCAGAAAAATCACGATCACGATAAAACCACCCAAAGGTTTTCGGCCCCTCCTAAAATCCTGAAAAATCATCTCAAATCCTTCACTCGTCCACGTATATATACATACATACATATATACCCAGACCCGCACACGCACTTGTACACCAGGCGACGAGGGTGCGGGTATATAGTATAACGAGAGAGGGGCATCGATCGGTGGTGGTGGTGGCGGCAGCGCGCGACTTTGGCACGAATCCTACTCGCCCCGTAAAACGCAAGGACCCATAGCAGAACAGCCACCGTAGAACCATCGTCGTCGTCGTCGTCGCACATATATATACACATACAAAGACGAGCGTGCTCGTGAGATAAGACGATAATGAGAGCTAGCCAATCGCAGAGCTTTGAGGTATTTCTCTGTGTGCGTAAATGTTAGAGTATGAGTGTTGGAACGCGTCTCTCGCGAATGCGCGCTCTGCCACGGTTTCACATTATAATCTAGTAGTGTCGCGTGCTTGCACGTAGACGCACGCATCGTGCTGTATATATACGCACTGCAGTAGTGTAGTATATAGATATATATATACATACTATATATACGCGAATCGTTATCTTCGCTAGAGAGAAAGAGATATAGATAGAGAGTTCAGTAGTCCATAAGAGAGAAAGGGAGTATAAGATCGGATTAAGAGATCGAGGATCGATAAGGATAACGAGGGATTCTCAACGCGCGAACGCTTACAACAACAACAACAACAACCCCTGTCTTGGTCCCCTATATATACACGGTACGTGCGATTTCTATCTCTATATATTACATACACGTGTACGTATGTATATATTCCTCTTTAGCTTCCTTGTTCCTTACATCACCGTGCGTACGTATATATCTGTACCCGTGCGCTGCTATATACCGTCGGGTTTTCTATTTGGGGACGCGCGAGTGGGGTGTGCAAACGTAATGGATGTCTTCATCAATTTTTCAGCCGCCTGCGCGCGAGCGAAGTGCTACGCGCTCTCGTGTACGGATGTGTATATATATATATATACACGGTTCAAAGGTTGTAGGGTAGAGGAAGGAAGGGAGAGATGTAAGGGGATGCTGGGATGTTTTGATTCTTTTTTTTGTCGTGATGTTGTTATTATTATCTAGCATGTAAAGCGCCGTGTGTGAGTATAATATCTGTAAAAGGGCGTTATGGTAGTTTTGAATCGTGCTGGTGGATTATTATAATGTGCTGGCAAGTCTTTTATATCTATCGTGAATGATTGAGAATACGTCGTTTGTATTTATATAACGAGGGGGTTTGATTTCGTGCGAGATGTGTGTACGCAATATAGGGGAGCTGTTCTTTAAGGGATAAATTTGTTAGATTTTTATATCGTTGGATCTTTCGAGTGGCGTTGGTAGTGTAAGGGTGGGAGTGATAGTAAACCGTTTTGGAATTTTAATCGGATTTTATACGTGCGTAAGGATTTCTTTCTATTTATTATACTTTGTATATGAATATACCGGTATACATGTTGTTACTGCCAAGGAAAGGGTTTCTTGTTCTCGTGCGGCTATACGTCATTCACAATTTTTGTTCGCGATAAGTTCCATTCGACATTTCTTATCAGTAGTAATTATGTCAATTCTAGTAATTAATAATGTAATATTATACAATTATTAGCTATATATATAAGTAAATAACGGATGTATGCAACGAGAACGACGGAAAATCTTGCATCAAGTATATATGGATGAGGAATCAGTCATTCATCATAACTCACGTTAAATATATATAGAATCTCTATAAATGTAAGATAGTGAAAGTCATTATATTACACTACTTTAAACTCGCGTCGTGCCGAAATAGTAAGCATCTATAGTACACAGATGTAATATTTACCTTTTCAACAATTAAAATTATTTTCTGTATTACATGAAAAATAAATCTGCGCTTTACTAAAATTGTGTATGCACCGAAAAAGGTAATCGATAAGATTACTACAGCAGATTCCGAATGGTTTCGCAGAGCTATGTGAAATGGTTGTCCACTTTTGTATAACAATAATAATCTAATATTAATATAAAAATCAAACGTATACAAATAATCACATAATATATACTCGATTAGGCATCTTTAAAAAATTCAATTGGATTCGTCCACGCGATGATTGTAAATTTTCAACTTAACACGCGACGCTTTTCATTTAAAAGTATATAAAAAAACGCGTAGATGCTATACGCGATAGCTTTTCATATATACACCACTTTCCATCTATAATATCAAGTCGCGCAGCATCCAATTATTGATCATTACAAAACAAAACTGACAGCACATCAACAATTAACATTTCACCTCACCATTCGCGCATACATTATACATATGCATCAACTTCTATACAAAACGCTATATACCTATCCTCACTTATACATGTAAAAAATCGTTGACGCCCAAGCGAGTAGTACCCTATATATACGCATACACGTGCGCGCTACCACTAAACCTCCTCTTTCTCTCCCTCTTCCGATACAACTCGCGTACAATCCTCGTAAAACTCACCCTAGTAGAAACCCGATCAGTTTTTCTGCGGGATATATAGCCTATATCACTTGTGTTCACAGTTTAACTGAGAGAGAGAGAGAGATGCGCGTCGCTATATGTACATTGTCCGTAGAATAAACGTTGAGTTCTCGCGCGCGCGCTTTTATAATCGAAAAGTTATCTTAACGACGACCGCAGGAGAAATTTCGTTCGTTTCGCTTTTATTGGCAATTTGCACGGAATTGAAGCGCGGTCTCTATCCTTTTCCTACTTATCTGCTATATATATATATAAGTCCCTCGTAATTTATATCAAACCTCGCGGTGGTGTACATGGCGCACGTGGTAGGTATATATAGAATCTTGTATGTATATAGTTATTAATTTATATCGACACTGAGTTTCTTTTTACGACAGTATAACAGCTCCTGTAACATTGTTTTTATAGCGGATGGTACATATACGTTTGAAGTTCCGCAGTCCAAAAGTTTCTCGTTCGATCATCATTATATAAACTATACATCCTTTTTTTTCTTTTCTTCTTTTGCTCTTTTCCAAATTAAAATGCAAAGTCACACGTCAACTGACTCAGAACCGTAACGCGATTCACACGCAGTTATAAATCGTTTATTATTTTTGTATACACAAATGACTCAATATTTGCATTGCAAATTGTTCGCGTATTTCTCTCTATACCCCGAGAGTGGCTCTCACATCACGCCATCGTATATAACTTTATACAAACGCATATATACACATACATATATATAATATGCATACGAAAACATCTCCTGCTCTTATCATCTCGTATACTTCTTACCCCTGACGCAATATATATAACAATTGAAAACCCACCCACAACGACAATGGAATCATCGCGAGAGTGTACCGTCGTTATATATATAGTACATAGCGAGGCGCGCACTGAACCATGTTATTACCACAACGCTCGTATAACTTTAGCGAGAAAACTTTTCGTGGAAGCCCATCGGAAATAAGCGTCCTGCTACTGCGCTGTTATACGTTCTTTTTTTTTCCTTTCCATTCGTACCCCTCCCCCGCCCCTCCAGCATCATCATCGTTGTTGTTACGGAACGCGCGCGGCAGATGAACGCAAAAAACAAAGAGCTAATATCCGCCGGCTCCTTTTTCACGACGCGCGCGACAAGTGTCCGTCCCGGTTTAGATTAACAATTATATATACGATAGATGATCGCTATATAGGAACGACGATTTTCTTGTAATGTTCAAGCATATATATATATATATAGGTTCTAAGGACACCGATGCGTTATCGCTGTATATATATGTGGATGTAAGGAAGCTGAAAAATAAGGTGTAGTATTATTATTGCGTATATATACGCACAAAGTGCGTGCCCGTAGCGGCGGCAATGCAGACTGACGGAATTATACCGGTATTACTGTAATTAAAGAGAAGGGAGGTATATGGTAAACGTAGTAGCAGACGTTGGAAGAACAAGAGAGAATTCGCTATATGGACTGATTATGTCTTCGGACGTATGGCGCGAGGTTCGATGAGAGAGGAGGAATTATATATATAGGCATGTAACTTCTGTAATGCTTTATTCTTCATATATATATATAGATTATGAGAACGGGTATTCTTTACGATTGAAAAGAACGATTGTGGTGAACAAATGATAGTTGTTCATATATATATATTTGAGAATGAGAAGTACAATGGTTGCGTTATTTTCCGATACACGCGTATTTAATTAAGAGATTTCATATATATAGGATTCGAGTTGATTATTCCGAAGGAATTCATATGATTATTACGGAGCACGGATGTATATAATAATATGATTTATACTTGTGCATTCATCGGTTTGGCACGAATTGTATAGACGCTCAATTAGGGATCTCCGAGCTTCTCTTTTCTTTTTTTTTACATACCGACATAATTTTGGGTGCAACGACTGGAAAGATAAAAACCGACTTATTTCGGTATATACAATTATCGCTCGATTATTTTAATAAAACATGCTTGTTTATACTTGACTAAAATGTGTATAGTGACGATAATGAGTAACAAAGCTCTCTCTCTTGATTGCGATTTCTGCTCGTTCCAATACGCGTTGACCCGGAACGTATATATACCAAATTCCGCACGATTGAAGCGCGCAGCTGAGAATATTATACGAAGAAAGAAGAACGTTACAACTATAATTTCAGATAAAATTTGCGCTAAACATGCGAGAGTTGCGGCAAAAAAAACGAAAAAAAAGAAAACAAGAGAATGAATCGTGTATATATATGTTTGTGAGCCGGTAAAGTGGGTCATTAACATTATATAGAAGCGTTACCGTGTTTGTCTTGCATTATATTCTATGATGACATAGTTACGAAAAACTAAATCTTAACATAACGATGTATTTTTCAATCCCTTATATTTGTTATAACATATACGTGCTAACACGTAATTTAACGGCTTGCAAAAACCCTCAGTCATGTATATATATATACGTGTATAATGCAACATATAACGAGAACAATTATTGTCGACTAATTGTTAGAGAGAGAAGGAGTACACAAGAAGACAAGAGAGAGAGATAGAGACTCTTCGTTTTGTGCACGAGTGTATAGTATATTATTAGCGAAGGAACAAGTAGAAACAAGAGTCGTCGTTTGCTCGAGAGCGCGCGCGGTATATACGCGCGGGCTTGTAAGAAAACATGCCCGCGTCCGCCGCTGCAGTTGAGCGCACACCACGTCGACGAGAGACACTCTCTGTGGCCACAGCAACAGCAGCAGCTAATAAAAATTGCTTTCCAACTCGTCTCCTCAACTTTCATATATAGATATATATAGATGTAGATATAAATTGAAAATCGCTCCGAAATGAAAAATCTCTCTTTCACGCTGTATACTATATAGATCCACTTTGCCCCATATACTTATATACATGTGTGTGTGTGTGTTACCCACGATAAGTTTACATAACACTGCATCCCTCTTGCAACCACAACTACATACCACCCGCGCACCCTCATCAACAATCGCATCCTTCTCGATCCTTCGCAGTTCGCTCGACCTGCACTGCACATATACACTTATATACCTATATATATACATATACACAAAACCATACACACACGTGAATCAGCCATTCAAGGAACGCGGTTTATGCGAGCGAGAGAGGCGCGCGCGCGTGGCGCGACTTCGAGGCCTACACACACACACACACGTATATAGTAGTAGTGGAAAAAGAGAGGGAAGGTAGGGGGGGTGGGGGGAAAACACACCACACGAGCCTCCTCTCCCGAGTGATCACGCCACCGCGCCGGAATCGAGGTGAGCGACGAATCGCAGCGAAGCACGGTTATATTCCTCTCACTCGCTCAACAGCAATACTAACCTGAAGCTATCTCACTCGTAAGCTTCCCCCGCCTAAAGCGTTGTGGCGCGCGCGCGAGCGAGCGAGGCAAACTGAGAGAGAGAGAGAGGCGAAAAGCCGCGCGCGCATAGCGTACACGGTGCGGTGTTGAGACGACGGCAGTCGCGTGCGTACGGTCTGCTGATCTGGGGCTACTGCTGCTGCTGCTACTGGTGCCGCCGGTTTATAATACAGTCTAGATCTGGGTTCTTGTCGGTTTCAGTATATATATATATGTAATAGTGCGCGGTTTTATAGAGATTTTTTTATAAATCGTATATAGTGCGTCAGTTGCTGCTGTTATTGAAAAAGAAAAAAGTTCGAGGAAAAGGAAGAAAAGAAGGAAGGAACCAAGGTGCGATTGGATTCTTTTTTTTGGAGAGAAAGAGAGAGAGGTGCGCTTTTTCTTTTAAGAAAAAGTAATTGGGACCAAACGGTTTTTCTCTTCTTTTTTTGGGGGGGAGGGGAAAATTTCAGTGATTTCTTTTGGAGAAAGAAAATTTAGTTATACCTACGTGTGCAGTGATATTTCTGTTTCTTCTTCTTCTTCTTCTCCTTTTTTATTTATTAAGTAAGATGAAAAAAAGGAGCCGCGTGTCAACAAGTGTATATATATATAAGTATACGCGATCGGCACGATACACGTGGACGTATATACGCGCGGGTGTCGACCGTTGGTTATATATATACATACAAGCGTACATACAGTTCTCTTCGGACAACACTTTCGAAAGAGTGCAGAAACCGCCGCCGTTATACTTGATAATCGTCGTCGCGTTGCGCGTCGACCTTCGAGCGAAATTTGCTGGTACCAACCGTGATGTGATATATATATATACATAATCTCTACCTACAAAATTCACGTGTATATGAACATACAGTGAAAGTATACCTCTACCACTGTTATATATGTATAAACGTTGATTTTTCCGCATGCGTATATACGTACGTGACGTAACGACGACGACGACTCCGAAATCGCGTGATCGTGTCATTTTTCGGCTATGTGTATATACATATACATATATACGTAGGACGATGACGTGTATGTATAATATCTGTGAATACGTGTTTTTATTTCGGAGCACATGATACATCGTTGTTGGTTGCAGAATGCATATATACTTGCGGAGAAAGATTATGATTATAATTGGATCGCGGTGTTAATTAATCACAGCACTGCGGTCTGCGTATATATACATACATAGCCGTTACGATGATCGGCATGCACCTTTGAACATCCACGTACCTATATATATATATACCTGCATACCTGTGCGTGTATATATATATTCCGGTTTCACCGGCACCATAAGCGTTCCGATTCGATAATATCTTGCATCTGCTCCAGCACGTGCGCGCGTACGCTTGTCGCGGGGTTCCTTTCATCCTTAAACTTATCACAGAAAATCACCTCGCATGGCTTTGATACGTCACGATGTTAACGATCTTTATAATCCACGTGTGGTTCGGCGCCGGCGCCGTTGTTATAATTAACGGTTCGTTATAGGTTTTATACGGTCGCCTTTGTAATACATATAATATATACATGTGGATATGTAAGGTGTACGTACGTACATACATATATATATATAGGTCGTAATACTAAAGTGTGTCGCTTCTGTTCTGTATGTACACAGAGAGAGAGAGAGAGAGAGAGAGAGGGAGGAAGACACTGCGCCTAACCGGCTGTAGACCTCGACGACTGTCAGTGCCACGCACCACATAGACAACGATTTACGTAACCAGGTACGTTTATAAAATTTCGGCGATTTATTTATTTATTTATTTACGATGACAATGGTCGCGGAAAGTTTGACTTTTGTTTTTTTTTTTGTTTCTTCATCTATCATGGACCGTACTTGTATGTATGTATAAGTGAGGGACCGGTTTTCGAGAGAACGCCGGCGCGCGCGCTGCGTATAATATATGTTTTTGCTCCGAAATCGTATAAGTTATAGTGACGCGCGTGTGTGTGTGCGCGGAAAGTTTGGATCAAGGACGTGCGGTGCGGGTTACGCGCGTGCATATGTATGGTGGGGAGATTGATAAGGTCGTTTCTATATGGTATACCATAAGAGAGGAAAATTCGCGGAAGTGTACAAGGGTTAACGACGAGGGTTAACAATGAAGTGTATTTTGTATAAAAAAAAAAGAAAAACGCGTGTGTATAACAGGACGAAGGGTTACATGCCAACGTACGTACGATGTAGCGCCGTAAAAAGTCGCTGCATCTCGCGTATATAATATATAACTTACGCACGAAAATTTACGATGACATCGGTATATATATATATAGGTATGCGCGCGTGTGTGTGTATTTATTTACGATCGTCGTTTTGATTCTTCATTCATATCATATATATAGTATACGATCGCAGTATAACACAGTGTATGTATAGCACATACCGATTTATCAGTTTTTTTTCTTCTTATTATTTCCTTATCAAGTTATCGATTACGTATAGTCGGCAAAAAAAAGTAACAAGAACAACAACAAAATTTAAAAGAAGAAAACCAGCTTGGTTTCTTTGAAGTATATATACACTGTGAGAAGAATTCGTTTCCAGTTAATAAGAAGATATATTAAAAATATACAGAAAAATTTACTCTTTGTGAACTCTTATTAACTAAGCATATTAACTATTAATATGCGCATCATTAATATAGTAATATTTTGGAATTTCAGTCAAATGTGAATGTTTTCACATTATAATTTCCTTATTTCCTCAAAACCAACTATTTCAGTATTAACTGTTACTAAATATATTAACTATAAATAAATCCTTCTCTCAGTGTACGCATGTTCGTCGAAACCTCAGGTCTATTGTTATATACGCGCGTCATATAAGATGAAATCTCGCTTCGTTCTAATCAACAGTTGACGGGATCGCTCATCATGGGAATAACCCGCGATTTCATTACAAATGAGTAATATCTATATAATCGTGTATATACAAAAGCCGACAAAACAAATAACGTATATGTATAATATAGACGTAAACAAACAATGTATTATGCAACCAATAATGCATCGTACATACGCGCGCGGATTTTAAAACGAGTTTTAAAATCCACATATATATACTAAACTACATGAGTGGTAACGTAGCAAACAAAACGTTTAATAACAAGAAAGAGAATAAAAAAAGAACGTCTACACATATACATATATATATAATATCGAGCGATCGCGCACGCAACTTATATACACGCATATATATATATGACAGTTCAATTAAGCTCGGTTGCCGCGCGTATATGGGGAGAGACATATTATTGGGAATCAAAGTTTCCACGCGAGTGCATCACGTCTCCACTATATATATATACACGTATACGCAGCAAGCGGATTGCAAAAGTTGCGAACGAAAAGTGTACGTGTATATGTATATGTTTATATGTATATATACACTTTCATATACACATCGTCGCGCTGTCTGCAAAAATTTGTTTACTCATATACGCGAGACTGCGGTATATAAACAATCTTTAGATATCCGCGTAGTAATACACACACATACACACGTGTATATATAATTGCATCGGAAAGATCGACGATTGCACGAATTAGATTGTTTTGAGAAAACGCGTTAGTCATCGCATCGAGCGCGTCACGATCATATATGTATGTTCGCATAAGAAAGACGACGAAAGCCAGGCCATTGCTGCTTCATGCTTATACCACATGCGCATTTATTTAAATAAAACGTACACGTACTTATACGTGTACGTACGTTCGTATATACGATTCCAAATGGATATACCTAAACATTTATTTTTATAGGTAATAAAGTATATAGAGTGCGTACGATTACCGGTGAAAAAAATTGACGCTAATCAACGTGTTACGACGACGATTTTTATATATATATATATATATTATATATGTATATCGCCTCGGTCCCTTAATCAACGTATACCTCATTAATTGCATAACAGACGTACACACGTGCGTCTATATATACATATATATACCACACAAGCGCATATAGTTTTTAACGAACTCCCCATCATCGGTTACGAACTTTCGCTTATATATATAATACATATACGCATTATTTCGCACGCGCTTATATTATACGTATATACGCTTTATAAGCGACCGCGCGACGTGCGGACCTCGCGAGCGCGTAGCCGTAATTAAAATACGCATAAGCCATTCTGTTTCATGTCGTCGCGGCTAAATAGATCCTGCGCGTGAGCATCGATCGACGACGACGACGGCGGCGGTCCGTGTGCGCTTTACAATTATAATTATATTTCTCGGTGTGTATCGAAGAGTAAGCAAGAGAGAGAGATGTCACGGTAGCGAAATGACGGGAATGTTTAATATATACATGGGTATGCAACGAGCCCCCTTGTTGTTGTTGTTTTTTTTTTTGTCGATACGTGTGTGTGCGTATATACATTATGTTATAGGGAGAGACAATGAATACGCATCGCGGTTTAAGTATATACAACTATATTGTTACGTATATATGAGTGCGCGAGTGAACGATGCGAGGGTTCCGCGTGTGTGTGTGTATATGTGACGTGGAAAAGTTTGGACTGTGGTCTGCGATGTTACACTGTGTTCTTTGTTGTTACAAATGATATAGCGATGTACGTGCTTGATGTACCAATAACATTTGTTTAAAGAACCCGCTGCGCTTTTCTTTTTGTAATTGTAAGATGCTAAAATTAATATACCTGTATATAATTATTTTTTCGAATTTGAAATACATTATGATAAATTTAAAAAAAAAACGTATGTATTACAAACGTTTGCGATACATTTGTACCGACAAACGTTACAATTACAAAGTAACGCGATCGCTAAATTACATAAAATATATATAGATTATGTAAATTAGAAAGCATTTGCTCTTGATCTATGTATATATACGTATAATATCGCTTGCGGAACGTAATCCACACAATAACAGCCGGTC
Organism: Torymus tubicola; assembly: GCA_035583055.1. Classification (NCBI taxonomy): domain Eukaryota; kingdom Metazoa; phylum Arthropoda; class Insecta; order Hymenoptera; family Torymidae; genus Torymus; species Torymus tubicola. Next base: position 35,312 of record JAWWEQ010007899.1, read on the forward strand.
AAGAACTTCTTTTATCACACACACATATATATATATATACCAACACCACCTCGTTAATACAAGTCCAAGCGCAATGGACACACGCACGCCGCGTCACTTATTTTTCCAAGACATGCACCTGCTCCCAAGTGCATATAATATACGCACCAGGTGCACATTTTGCACTTCTCGCTCATAACCAATCAATCTCTTTCTTTCTGCTCCTTATACCTATCCAATCAATAGCCAAAAAGAAAAGAAAAATTATAGCACCTACCTCGTTACTTACTACACGTACATATAGTATCCTCTCACATAGCAATCATACATATACACGTGTACAGAAGTCATCGTCTTTGGTTTCTCTCTCTCTTTCGCGAGTATCTCGTATTTCACGCGCCGTCGCATAACTCTTCTTCTCCCCCCTCCCTTCTCTTCTCTCTCCTGCCAATAAAAAAAATTCATCCGCGAAAGAAACCAGTCACCGTCAACGGCTAAAATAAAAAATCGAAAGTTATACAAAAGAAGGTGTGTATGTGTGTATCTCTTTGTATATATATATAGTATACCTGTTCGCCACTTACCTCGAGGGATGCTATATGTAGGGACCGGTTGTAGAGGGAATGCGAGAATGAGGTGTGTATATGTATAAATGTGTAATATACGTATACTTATATACTATATACGTGTATATGGGGAATTACAGTTATGGTATACAAGTAACGAGAGGATAGGAGAGGGAGAGAGTCAAGGTCGGCGCCGCCATATACGCAGGAATAAATTTAGCGAATTTTCGCGTTTGGTGGTATATATTATAATACATGTTCTTTTTATTTGCGTTGAAGGAAGGTTGAAGCTGGTCGGGAACTCGGCGAGCGGTTTTTGCGTGACGCTCGATCGAAGATGTGTGACGAGTTTGAAAGAGCGAGTATATAAGTATTATGAGGACACAAAGTATATATACAGGTTTCGTCGATTGCCATAAGTGTAGATAAAACGAGAACTGATGGATTTGGCTTGGTGCAAAATATGTCGTTCGTGCGTTTCAACATTAATTATAATTACTGTGGCGCAGCTATGTCGATTTGACTTTGTTGTTGTTGTTGTTGCTACAATTTGGCTTTTTTTTTTCATTAAGGTGCGCGCCTTAGAAGTATAATAATTCTCGTGTGACCACGGCAGCATTTCGCTTTACATTATTATAATATAGACGCACAATGCTGGAATAACGCGAAAAATTTGGCGCGCGCTCATTAGCTCCTTTAATTGTGCCCATTTTAATTTGCATCCCTATATATATATATATATAACACGTGTACACGGAGTAACGCCGAAACCGAAAATGTACTTTAATAATGCAGAAATAAAGAAAAAAAAGAGAGAGGCGTATAACGGGAGAATGGCGCGAGTAGTGCGATGGTATGAAGAGATTTTCAGTATAAGAGAGAAAGAGCGTAAAGTCCGTTAAAATTATAATTTTCGCTTCAATTATTCTCTGCCGCGTGATGAAAAACGATAAGCGTATCAATGATTATCATTATTATTGTTATTATATTATTTTTTTCAAATAACTTATTCCAATCGATTGCCATTGTACATATATAATCCAAGCGCGGGAATAATCAATTTATATAAAATTTCGCGCAGCGATAGGTCAGGGCCGAAGGAGTTGGGACCATGCAGAATACAGGTTTAGCATCATATTATATATATCTATACCTGCGCGCGATTCGAGTTATTCAAATTGGAAGTCAAAGACTTTGCATATCTTAATGAGATTTACACACTGTCGCAGGTATATTTATATTCCACATATATGTATATATATCTAATGTCTCTGCATTCTAACATCGTATATATAATACCTACAACATTAACCTTACATCGCTATATATTACACCCACAATTACGATTATATTATCAATTTCCCAGCGCTATATAATCGTTATATCAAAATCACCCTCCCTCAAAATTCCCTCATCCTAAAATCCAATCATCCTCTGTACGCCCGCAAAACAATCTCGCACCTTCTCGAAATAGGGGAACCACGCTCTCGAATATATAGCGATATATATATATATATACACGTATACTACTAACACCTGTTTGCTCTCTCTTTCAATCCGACCGGGGTGTTATATTGGCAATAAACGTCATTCGCGAGGTTGCAATGCAGATTGACCACTTATTGCATTCACAGCCCCCTCCTCCTTCTCCACCTTCCTTCTCTATCTTCAATATCGAATTACTTCCTCATGCATAGCGTTAGTGGCGCCGCGGCGAACTATAACCCAATATAGTGTTGTGTTCATCCCTCTCTCCCTCTCTCTCTCATTGTGCAATCCACTACTCTATATTCTTGATATACATATATTTGAAATTTCACGTGTTCTGATGCCTATATTATTCATATCTTCTACATACGTATATATAAATGCGAATGAACAATTTCTTCGTCAAATTTTCCGATAATAACAATAATAATAATGTGCGGTATTATAACGAGAGTATCATGTATGGAAGCTTGAACTTTGGATCCAAGTGTCATTATAGAATCAACGATATACGCGATCGCATCTAATCTCGCTCGTGATGGCCTTAAATAATAATAAAAAAAAAAGAAAGTGTCGCATACGTTATATACACATATATGTACACGTTGTACATACATATAGCGAAGAGTGAGGTTCAAGAGATTATCGGGACGAGTATACACACGCGCGTTGAGATAAGATTCTCGCGTGACCTTGACTGCGAGTAGCTGATTGATCCGATATATATGTATATGCGTATATATATGTGGGTGTGATATCCTAGCACAGGTCGCGATGATATATAATACACGCATTTATTGACATTGGGGTGGATTACTATACCATGATTTTTCCGTTACAATTGATCGTAAAAAAGTGCGTTTTCTTTTTATATATACGATTGAAATATCATCGCGTTATATACAATTCAAGTACATACGGATACCGCTATAACTTACATACCGAGGTGATCTATTGACTTTTAAAGAAAAGAGAGAAAAAAAAAGAAAATTGTATTCGCGAAAGGTTAACCTTCACCGTTTCAAATAGCTCGCACGCACAAACTATATAATACTTCTTCCGCATCGTGCACGTATATATCCTTATATATTCACAATATATTTTTCACTCGCGGCGCAACACACGCACGCATGCTGACTAAGATTAATTCTGTCAAGCATTAGACCGACTATATACTACACGACGTCGACGCGCGTTGCAACGCAAAAAGCACCATTAACCACTACCACCGTACCGTCAACGTCCCCCGTATAAGAAGAAGAGCAAAAAGAATAAACCCAAACGCGCGCCTATATATACTTACCAAAAATAATTATCCTTCGTAGCCTTTCAAAGCCGTCCGTCCGTCCGTCCGTCCACCCTCCTTGTACCGGCGCCATATATATATATATATATATATACGAAACAAAGGCACCGAAAATTCCGCGACACAAATAAAGCGTTATTACCCCCACCACCCACCGTAGCTTTTAAAAAAGCCCTTTCCCATGCAAATATACATATATATATATACATTATAGCAGCGACACAGCGAGGAAAAGTACGCAAATTGACTCGACGCGCGATCCCCTCGTTATAATAAAAAAGAGCGTGAGCAACACGCGTACAAGTCGGTTCCTTTTAGCGCTGCGAGTATATTATTTTTTTTCTTTTTTTTTTCTTCGCTTTGCATATAATCATCGCGCGCGTGATGCGAGAAAGAACCATATAGTGACGTAAAATAAAAGGCGCAAAAGAGAGTTTATAATAATGCGGCGGTCGGTGAGTTATATATATATATGCGTGTACGAGTGTCCGAAGAAAAATGTGGACAGGAGAAAGAATGAACGAGGGGGGAAGAGATTTTGTTGAGGGATATAAATTAAAATTTTGAATTGGAGATTATATGATTATATATGCGATATTGCTGTGCGCGGGTGGATGGGTTCAAGGAATTTCGGATGTCATATATAAGTAGTGAGATAGTATTAGTGAGAAACGATGAGTTAAATTTCGGAGGTTGCTGCTTAATAACGATGAATATGTCTGCGTGTATAGTGCAAGCTATATACACTTGGAAAAAAAAATGTGCATGTGTGTATATATTAGATCAGAATTTGTCGGAAAGCATTGCCATATAACAGCGACGATTCATTTCGAATTGAGGATAGAGATTATATTTTCGTCATGTATACGGGGAAAAAAGAATGCGTTAATTTCATAATACAGGGAAAACCAAAAAAAAGCTGTGGTAAATATAGAAAATCACGTGTTACGAAAAGGTATATGCGACCGAAAAAGACCCTCAAAAGTGGATTATGCACACACGTAATATAACGCTTCGTCCTAAAATATATACGCACACACCATATCGCTGATGTCTGTTCTCTCACAATAACCGCGACCCGCGCTCGCTACTTACTAATGCATTCTCACAGACTTCACTCGCGTACACGCGCATAAATCACAATATTGTACATCCGTTATCTTTCGCCTATAATACACACGTCGTCGAGTTAAAATCCATCATCATCATCATCGATATATGTATATATATATATAAAACTTCTTAATACTTTGCGTGCATCGAAGTTTCGAGGTCAATTTCAATATGATACGCGTATAATACACGCATCCCGGAAACGTAGATAAACATATACGAACGAAGAAGAAAAAAAGGAAAAAGGTTAACATTGTGCGCAGCGGTGAACTTTGGATTCGCGTGCGAACGGCGTGTGCCATCGAAGAAGTTTTATCGTTGCGGTTACTCATCGTGTTATATTATCGCAAGAGAGGCCACGTGGCTTGGATATATATGTGTATTGTACGCGTCGTTTGGCCCCAAAAATGATGTAATTGAATGACGATGTGTGGTATGTGTGAATAAGTGAGGGAGAGAGAGAATGAGATGATAGATTATTAGTCGTGGCGTATATATATATGTTATAATTGAAAATCACGTGGCGATGAAGATTTATGCGGCTTTTTCGTTGATACGAGAGTGTGCACGTGCCTCGTATAATATCGTCGTTGTGTTTTACTAACATTCGTGCTAATTAACTTTTCTTTGTGATTTGTCGATCGATTAATATAAATTTATGCGTATACAAAGCTAATATAACCCGCGCATACATTTGTTTGCAAGTTTAGCGTCAACTTGAAAAGTCAAAGTTTTGTGTGATTTGTTAGTTGAAAGAAACAAAAAAAAAAGAAAAAAAGAAAAAAAATGTCTTTTTTTAAAAACGCTATTCAAGCGAGCTTGAAATAAACGTTCTTTCAACAGTACGTAAAACGTCATTTTTTCGTTCGAACGCAGGCTATATAACTTTCATTCTAAAAAAGAAAAGACTAATTTTACTTTTGCGCAATCCTCAGACCTTCTTCTCTCGCTTTCACCTTATACATTTTCTTATACAGTGAGCCCCGAAAATTAAGCGATATCTTGATAAAAGAATTTCCTAAAACGTTTTATATATATATATATATATATATACACACGCTTTCGGTTACAACCGTACCTCGTATTCTTTTTCTCTTTCTTTTTTGCTCCGCGCTTTTCGGAAGAGATAGCGCAAGATATACATGTAACCGTGGTATATAGAGGGAAACAAAAAAAAAATTTGTAGAAATGGACGTAAGATCCCGAGACACAAAGAAGCCCAAATCGCGGCGTTTTTCTTGCCTCTCTTTCTTGGATAAGATTATAGACCGAAAAGTATATATACGATGATCTTATCAAGTGCGGTGTGGCGTTCTTGGTAATCGCACGCAGATAACCTAAATACCAGGTGTACCGAAAATATATATATATATATATTTCGAGCAATAAGGTCCGAAATTGAGCGTCGTTTGCGGGGGCAAAATAAAGGTGTGAGATATAGATGTGTATATATGCATACAAAGCTAATAGTGCGAGAAATTCTTTGTTTTTCGGGGAATTACACGAAACGTGGAATGCTGAAATTGCGAGGTATGAGGAAAATTAAGTGCATCAACCTATGAAAGCTGATATTTCGCAAGGGGCAAGCACTTTTTTATCGGTTTTGATTATACAAACAAGACGTTTGTCTTTGAAATTTTACCAATTTGTACTTTTATCGACAAAAATTTTAATATTTCTTTTTTCTTATACGCAATAAATCAACGTTTCAATTTAATTTAATAATTCGATGATGATATTCAAAATGGTTATACACACGACGACGAAACCTAATCATACGTTCTTGCATGCCCAATTTTTTTTATCGCGTTCTAAAAAAACACAGACGTAATCACTGTTTGATCTTTGCATAATGTTAGCTTACGGACAGGCGCGTCGCGGTGAAGTGCCAGTAAAAAAGAAAAAGATGTGTTTTATTGCACTAAATTGGTACAGTATAACAAGTCACACTGAGTCAATAGGAAAAATTTCGGTATGTGTATATATATATACATGTCGTATACATCCTATTTTAAATAGAACGATAAAAGAAAGCAAATTGTACTAAGAAAGAATTTTTATCGTTGTTTTATGTAACCGGATAAGATTTCTTTTTTTCTTTTTTGTTCACAGCTTTCATATCTTGAAAATATGTATTTTTAACTCGTTCTTTTGTTGCTGTACAAAGCAATTTAGATAAATTTGTTAAAGTTTTAAGTTGCATTTTATCAAAATACGTCAATTTAGTTTTGATACGTTATTTGAACCAAAATTTAAATCGTAACTGAAAGTAAAGATAAGAATACTGATATAGTACAGTGACTTTTAACGAGGTGTGACGGGTAGTACGTAAAAAAAAAATATATATATATATATATACATTTCTGTATCAATCATGATAAACATAATTTTCAACCACGTTTAAACATATATACACCCCAAAGTACTATACAAGTACACTTAAAATTTTTAATTACCCTAACTATAACTACCTCCCATACTCGTCGTATTCTACTACCTTACAAAGCCTTACATATTTCCCAACAATATATAGTATATATCCACACTGCACTCACTCTCAACGCCGTTCATCTCCATAACCATCTCACAAAGCCTATAATACACCGCGTACACATATAATCACACCGTGTGAGAGATTACCTTTAAAAGTACATATATATATATATATATATATATATATATATATATACACACACTTGCGAACGTAAACACAACCCATATTCTATAGTACATTAACCTATACCCATACGGCCTTGCCAAAAAAAAGAAAAAAAAACCCCGTGTAGTTCACACTTTCTCTTTCATTTCGTATAACATATATATATCTGTATCAATCTATAATACCATCAAATCGTGCCGGGACCATGTCACTTGTTAGCGCAGGTTATTTACACGTACGTCGACGCGTCGATAATTATTGCGCTGCCGAGCCTCCGGTTCCCTTCCTCTCTTTCTCCTTCCACCTACGCTAAAGCTCTTATATACGTATATAGTGAAAGCAACACGGTGGCGTGATCACTTGTTACAATTAGCGTATATATACGGATCGCGCGATGTGTTTCGCTGCCGTCGTTGTATATAGCTCACGGTATTATCGCTCTTTGGTTATACACACACGTCATTGTCGTGAGGAAAAAAAAAGATATATATGGCGTAGCGGCGACGAGTATAAATATAGGAAATCGGTGGGTATATAAATGCTCTGTTGTTTTTATACGCTAAAAGTGTATGTATATGGCTTGATTTCTTTCCTTACTACGCGCGCATATAGTTTTTTTATAGGTATATAGGAACGAGTGATCTTCGTCGTTGAGTTATCGAGGTTTGCGTATATATCGGTAGTTTTTGTAACGAGACGAAGGATACTCGCGTCATATATATGCGGTTACATTGAGACAAGGATTATACGAGATTTTGAGGGTTGCGTATAAACGCATCGTTATATATATATACAAATTATGTGATATAACGAGAACCTTGTTCCCTTCTACAATACTACAATATATAAAAATCTTAACATTTCCAGAACCGATTCGAGCCAAACACGCAGCTGTTATTGTTCCCCGTGCCTCGCGATTTAATAGCTCTCCACTATACGTCAATCATATCTATAAGTATATGCGTTCTTCCTTGTTGCTCCGACGCGTATTATATACACGTGCAGCAGACCTTACCGATGCAGTCGTACATACACGCGCCAGAATCACTATACCGAAAATCCCTGGAGTTCCTATATATACATATAAACCCTTGTATACCTTTATGTATAAGCATATACACTTATCCCTATAACACACACCTATATATATATGACGCACTCTCGTATACACACATATAAAAAATCTATTGTAGCGCGTGGCGCACAGTCAAGTGCATCAAGCATTCATAACGCGCGCGCGCGCATGACAAAAGCGCACACGCCTGTATACCAAGCGTTTCTTTATATGATCGTCGTCGCGCACGTTGCATGCTTGCTTGCTTGCGCGATTAAAAAGCTATCCATCATCGTACGTATGTAAGTTTATTTATATATATATATGTATATGTGAATGCAATTACATGCGTATATATATATATGACCGTCTGCTTTTGTATATAGTATATAAATCAACGACGATTGTGAATTGTTTCATCGAAAACAACGTATATCGCGGTAGCGAATCCTTCTTTCGCGGTTATGATGTATTTGTAAAATCCGTCAAGGATCTTGATGAAATTTATGCATTTTATGTACATGTATGTACATATATATGCGCAAAATCTACTGTTACATCATCATAAACCGTGTGTGTATGTATATGAAGTGGGTGCAGATATATATACATTTTGTGAACAAAATAGCGCAGAAAAGAGAAAAAAAACATCTTTGCAAAGTTTCTGTCTGCGGTATCATCATCATCATCGTATAATAAAGCGTTTCACAAAATTTGGCTCATTGCGACATATACGCGCGAAACTTGTTTTGCTTGCCGACAATACAAACGCGAATAAATAAACGAGAGCATATACATACAAGAAACACGCGTATATAGATTATTCGCGCACGAAGAGGAGTGGATTTATATTGAGAGCGCGTGCGACAGTGTAGTGCGCGGAATTTTCATTTGGAAAACAAATATCGCAATTATAAGAGTATATATATATATATATATTTACGCGCGCGTGATGTCTGCGACGATTAGTTGCATGTGCGCTTCCGCGCGTGAGCGTGGATACATAGAGAGGTGTTATTATAGATCGTGATTTTAAAGGGCAGAAAAAAAGAGTTGTTTATACACTCGCTGTTGACATTTGAGAAATACCGGTTAATAACGATAAACAATATTATGTAGTTTTGTAATTACATTATGTATACGTGAATTGCATCGAAGAAAATTCAAAACAATGATCGTGGCCAATGAAAATATTTACATGCCAATAATAATCGTCTCGGATTTCATCTCTTACATATACTCTGTCTCTTATACTCGCTCGCGTGTCCCTTTAATAATTGCCACATTCGAGCGTTTGACGAGAAGACGCGCGAGAAGACGAAGACGAAGAAGAAGAAGAAGAAGGCCACGACGGCGCGCAGTCAACTGACGCGCGCGCGTATATAGAATGATTGCTGACCCGGCGCACGCGCGAAAAAAGAAGCCTTTCGAAAGAAAAAAAAACAAAAAAAAAACGAGAGGAGGTCGTCATCGTTCGTCTCTCTTTTCTTGTTTTTTTTTAATGCTTCGTATAAAATTGATTTCGCGGCCCCATTGACATACACTAGGGAAAAAGTCGATCGCTGCTGCGTTGTCGTCCTTACGTTATATATAGGCAATCAAATACGTTGATGGAGTGAAATTTAACTTTTGGAGGAAATTTCGTACATATGTAAGAGGGAAAGATAAAAAAAATGCCAAGGTCGTCGAGAGCATAATATAACGAGGTTTCGGAGACCGTAAAAATTATGCGTAAAACTCGTCGGTTTTCGCAGAGAGTCGTAATGATATAGTAGAGACGGATGTATTATTATATAGCTTTTACATACCAATTGCAACGAGATTTTTGTTAATTGTAGATAATAGAACGAAAGTATGAAAAATCAAAGTGCCGACACGTGATTAGGGAAATCCCTGAGTGATTCATAAATTCGATGATGCACAGGTGCCGCGTAGACGAGTGATGGATGCATAATTATTTTTTATACTCTTTGCATAACAAGAGCTGTAAAAGACTAACGCACGCGCGTGTCTGTACTTATATATTAACTCGGAGAGCGGCGTGCAAAGATTTGCAATTCTAGTAAATTTTTCATAGCGGGGGTTATCGTCAAACCTATAAATTGTCATTAACAAAGGTAAATTGACGCGCGACCATAAATTGTGTATAATTTAACGATGCTATATATACACGTCAATGGCAATATAGCAGTGGATAATTCGTTGTAATTATTACTAATAAATTAGGGGATCAATTACTGCGTATACAAGTTGTTTTTCTCAAGATATTTTTAGTTTATTTTATATACTCAAGAGATATACATCGAACTCTGTTCTGCACAGTAAACAAACTACCAAAACTTACGAAAAATCGTTTAACTTTGTTATTCGCCCACAACGACTAATAAAATTAAAATTAAATGAAACATAGAGAAGCAAAATTAAACTCTAAAGATTATATACACCGACCAACTAAACTCATCAACCTCTGAAACACACACACATATATATACCCGCAGATACACACAGACACATACACTTATACACCACGTTAAATTCCTCATTCCTCAGCTCTGTCGGCTTATTCACTTGAACTTGGCCGCTCTCACCCATCGGACGAGCCTCCCGTCTCTCTCTCTCTCTCTCTCTTTCTCTCTCCTCACTCCCGAAACTTCTCTGTCCCACCTGCAACCTACCGGCCATAAATAAAAATCGTGACGACTATCTATATATACGAGTATAAACTCCCTCTTCGTATAGCGGCGCTTCTATATACTTCTTCTTCTTCTGCTTCAGCTTCTGCTTCTGTCTCTCTCCCACCTCGCACGCGCTATAATAGTACACGCACAAGTGCACCGCGACGTGCGCTAAAATAGAAGCGAAGGGTATTCCACACGCGCGCATGATATATAGCACATCGTGCGTCGTGCGTTGTGTCGCACACACACATATATATACACATACACATACGTCTATATACGCAATTGAAGCGGCATTGCGAATTAAGCAGCCCGCGGCGCCGATTGGAGGAGGCGCGCCGCGCGATCGAGAAAAACCGTGTCACGTATTATACAGACGTCGAGAGTTAGTGTGTATATATATATATATATAATAGATACGCGACGAGGCAAAGCATTGGTATTACATAGAGGAGGAGGAGGAGGAAACGCGCGATATTCTTTTGTGACATAGTCTGACCCTCTTTTGTGCGGAAAATTGCCACGCGGTACGTGCGCGCGTTAAGGTTTTGTATAGGGGACCGTATATACACTGGGGGCTAATTTCTCAGAGGGGGAAGAAGATATTGGGACAATGCGAGTTGTATTGTAACGATAATGGTTGCTGTGTATACACGGGAATGGTCGATGATTCTTGAAAGTGCAGTTGGTTTATTTTATGTGGAATTTTATGTAGTTTTTGTTTAGAGTGTGTATATATATATAAAAGCGCCAGGTGTGTGAAGCGGTTCGATGAAGCGTGCGAGTGTGTATATAGAGAGTGAGAAAAATAAAGGAGCTGATAAAAATCGATTAGATAGCGTTATATAGATTCCTGAGAAATGCCGGTCAGTCGAGTTTAGTCATATATATACCGATGTGTGGTTTCTCGTAAATATATCGTATATGTGTGAGGTGAGGTATAGGTGAGTAAGAATTTAGTTTACTTTGTTGTTGGTTTTTTTTTCTTTCTTTATTTTGCGAATACTTCGTATATTGTCGTATAAGGCGTGTGGTATGTAAGATAAAATTGTCAGCTGATATATTTGGTTGAAGCTGGCGTGATTAAGTGTATTAAAAAAACGCTTAGGCGTGCAGCAAAAATATGTTAGAGAGGTATGGGTATTATAT
>JAWWEQ010007938.1:0-47218 GCA_035583055.1 Torymus tubicola
TGGTAATAACTAATAATACACGACAGATCAGTTGATGCGCGTGCAATATGCGCAGAAACCGTATCGGCGACCAAAATTAAATTAAATTAAAAAAAATTATAATATCGGTGTGTTCTGAAACAATGATACTGCGCGGTAAGCTTCGCGTTCCTGGACAGTAATTATATTAGTTTTTGTCAATTTTAGACTAATGAAAGCAAATGTTTTAATGTTATGCAAATTGATGATACTTGTGTATTTTATTTTGCTCCATTATTATACTCAACCATTTATTTGCGCATTATTATTTGGGTACATAAGATAGAACTATAGAAGTCGTAGCCGACAGTTGTACAACTACTGTACATCGATGCCAAAAGGTGGAGAATTCTCCATAGTTTTTCGCAGCTTTAGGTTGGCAGTAACAGTAATACGTATAAAACCTTCGAATTTTTCAGTTTATCCACCACTGAGTAGTACTTAAAAGCAACTTCTCGTCATTGATAAAACCATTTTCTGGACTGTCGTGAAGTTGTTAATTGTATAGGCGCTGCTGCCAAGTGCCAACGTAACCTGCTCGAAAAACCATGCAGAATTCTCCACCTTTTGGCATTGCTGCTACTGTACGCCCTGTTTTATAAGAGTATAACGTATAAATTTATTTGCGGGATATTTAAAATATCTTTTCAATTAAATACATTTTATAGTAAATGGGTAAATAATTGTTACTATAAAAAATTTCTTGCTGCTTACTAGGACAGTGAACTACCTGCAGCTCAGGGATTTTACTCAAATTTTGGGATATGTTTTTGGATGTTAACAAAATATGAAGAAAGTTAAAATAGACCCAACGTTAAAAAAAAACTTATGTAATTTTGAAGTACTAAACATTTTTAGTATTACTCTAAAAATAGAAAAGCTTTTCAACTTTCTTTATGAAAGTTTGAAGTTAAGCAAACAAAATACACTGTCTAATCTCTAAAAATGACTATTTGCCTGCGTGCATATTTTATTGTACTTTCAATGCTTGATTTTAAACTTTCATATAACTTTGAAAGAAATAAAAATATCTGAATCCTTAACAAAGTAAATAAAAGGTCATTACTCCAGGTTTTATTATCTATTTTTAAAATGATATTTAAGTATTTCCAAAGTTTAATGGTAACCGTTTCAAATTGGCTAGAACTTTGTTTTTTCAGTAGCAGGGTCTAATATTATAGCTTTCTTCCTATTTCTACACCAAAAACCATACCTCAAAGCTTAAGCAAAATCCTTGATCTGCAGGTGGTAAATTTTTCTAGAGAAAAGGTCGGAAGCCCATACCTCGAAATCATTAAACACTCAATTTTGAATTGAAGCAATGTTATATTGATCTGTATAGTTCTTAAAAAGTTTGAATTTTTATTACTTCTATTACAATATAATTTATAAAATTTTGGAATTCGTAAAAATCAAAATTTTTTTCCGTATATAAGTAAAAATAGTGAAGGTATTAAAAAAAATACACACTATGACAATGATAATTAAGAATTTTATTGATGAAAATAGTTTCAGTTCTAAGAACTACTTTGAAATAACACTGTAAAACTTCCATATATATAGATATACAATTTGTATATTTGGAAACTCAAAATGTAATCACAGTATATCTATATATATGGAAGTTTTCTAATAGTGAAGACTCCCTCATGGATGAAAAAATTTTGCTTTAAATATTTCCAGCGATTGGAGACTGATTTAAAACTACATAAGAAAATCATACCAATTGTGTATATAGGTAATTCACCTCGACAAAAATATTTGATCATTCCAGTTTACAAAATATTTTCTGTATTTTCTCATATATATCTTTATCATTTTGTACCCATTAAACGATCACACTCATGAAAATACATCGTAACACAAGTACAATAGGTTTCAATAAAAATGAAAACACAGCAAAGCATAAAAGAAAAAGAAAATTTATTGCAAAAAAATCAACAATTCACTGAATAAAATTCATTATAGATAATTTTTTGCGACAACAAATAAATAACGGCATTCACGTCGCGGTCTGTACAGTACCAGCGTGGTTATAAAAAATAGTCTATTTATATCACCATACAGTCACAGTACGGCGTAACTCTTATTATTTAGTTGTAGCAGCCGTTTTCCACAGCTTTATGCTGCACTCCCAGGGCACTGGCGACCTTGAGGTAAATCTGATACCTGTTGGCAGCCCGTTCGTTCCATCCACCGGAGCACTCGATTGCTCCGTTGATGGCTTTGGTCGTAGCTCCGAACTGGTTCTCGCGACCAGCGATCTGGGGTCGCACGCGCGCCTTCCAGTACCAGACACTTACGCCAACGGCGAGGTCCGTCTGCTGAGCTACGAGCTCTGGGTGCTGTAATAGACGATCGCCCATGCCCAAGCCCTCAGAGGCAGCCTTGTAGTTGGCGCCCCAGGTCAGCTGAATGTAGCCACGGCCGTGGTAGGATTTACCGGGCAGGCCGACGTTGTCCACGTACTGGCCGGGACAGCCGTTAGGGCCGGAGCAGGCGATCTCTTCTCGGTAACGGAAGCCGCCACTCTCGTGGATCAGCTGGGCCAGGAACATGGCTGCGAATGACATTCGTTAGCTTTGAGAACAGTTCTTTTGTAATTTTCGATTTTTTTTTTATTAATTTCGTTCAAGAAAGCAATAAGTTTTGGTTATAGAAGTTTGAATATTAGACGGAGTAATATGTAAATTTAAAGAGACGTATAATGTTATTTACTGAATTTTAAACTACATTGCTTTCATGTCGATCTCTCGTATAAAATAACGCATGGTTCGCAAAATTGTATCGAAAACTATATCGTTATTCAAATGGGTTTGTACGGAAAACTAATTGTAAGACAATAGCAAACTATTTTCGATCCGACACAAGGATTTAAGATTTACGCATTCATTTTATAAACTAAATTTAGTAATTGATTGTGAAAAAATCATTCGTGAAATATAATGGATATTAAACACTAATTATACAAACTCCTTCTATAATATATACAGCCACTAAAATATTTTTATTTAATATCCACTAATACATTAATTTATATAAAAACTCTTATATTTCACAATATGGTACTTTAAAGTATAATTCTGTATATAAACTTACCGAGTTCTTCTTGTGAAAAGTCTTTTGTATCTGTAGCGAAGGGCGCGTAAATGTCGCCGGCTGGTGCGGCGTAGCCGGCAGAAGTGACTGCATTCGTGAACTGTTCCTGCGACAGCGAGGCGGCCGTGCTAAACCTTACGCAAGCCAAAGTCCATAACGCGGTGAAGATGATCATCATAATGACTGCTGAAAGGTTTGAAAAATTTAATAGAAATGAGTTCTTCTCGTTCAATACTTGTCGAATCAATCGATGGCAATTGGCATTATTTTTTTTTTTTTTTGCTAAAGTAGCGAGTCAATACGCGAAATATGGATGTGGATTAATACTTAATGGTAGTCTTGAAAACGGTTTAAAAAAGAAAAACAAACGTTATGGAGTTTATGATGCCATCAAGTATTACATAGCTTTACATACGGTGCAGCGGACAATACTTCATAATTAAGTGACTTTATACAACGGTATTATATCATATATTGTTATCATTTATTGTTTTATTGTTATAAATTCTAATTAATAATTGCCATTTATTGTTATCATTTATTGTTTTATTACTATTGATTGAGAGCGCGAAAATGGTATAATATGCATAATCTAACAACTCTCAGAAACCGATGAGAGCAATGAGCAAATGAAAATAAAGTGATTGGCTATAATACATTTGTTTCAAGATATCATCACCTATAAAATGTTCTGTTTTTTATGTTTTGATGATTGGATTTGGATTATTTGAGAAAGTTTGGCAATTCAAACATACGAAAATAAATTAAATACAATCAATTAAGTGAATCAAAACATAATTAAATATAAATTAAAATTATTATAAAATATTTGTATTATAAGATCATTCATTTGAACGTTATTGAATTCGTCGAACGTCATAAGTTTCGTGGATACAGAAAAGAATGAAAAGCGCTATATACCTATACGTATCTTATGAGTTTTAACTTTTTGTTTACACATGGAAACATTATCATATAAAATAATGTAATTTATTATTGATTAGTAAATGTTTGAATCGTTTCAAATTATCATTTTCAATTTCGATAGTGTTATATTTATTTATATTAAAGAGTATAAGTACAATGTAATAAAATATTAATTATATATTCAAATGTATTAATAAACTACTTTAATGATTTAAGGATTGCAAGATAGTAGATTTATAAGAATCCATATTAAAGCTGTAAAATCCAATACCAAGTTTTCCCTACCTAGAAACTGACTAGGGTGAACGTTCGATTGGAAATTATAGAAAAATGCGATAATACTTCAATCATTCAACTTTTCCTTCATTCACTTTATTTCACATTAAATATAGTAGCATTATTTTCAATATACCGAAATTAATTAAGAAATTGCTTGTGTTACCGTTGTATTAAGCATTTTAACAATCCTTTGTATCGCTTATTAGAAAATTTAAAAAAAAGATTTATTTTAAATCATGCAAATTTCTCTCATAAAATATACTTTAAAAGACACGTTACATTTTACATATTAAAAAACCTTTGCATCATATTATCTGACAGCTTTTTTAATAAATTATTCTATGCCAGATGTAGATAAATGGGAAAAATTCTGTAGTTCATTGTAGAACTGTCAAACCAGTTTAAAAATGACGTTTTTTTGAAAGATTAACATTTTGGTTTATTAATTAACATATATTCGGAAATCTTTGTAAATTTAAATAAGCACTCGAACAAATGTGAATTTTATTTACAATAAATTATCGATGTTATTATAAACCCATTATACTTTTCATTGATCATACAAGATATCCTATTTCAATATAAAAAAAAGTATTCACTAAAAATTAAAATCCCGATAAACTTACCGATTTGCCGAAAGGAGCTCGTGAATTGAATCAAATGAAAACAACTGTCTGGGCGTGCGAACGATTGCGGAACTACTCGTCTACTTTGCCGGGGACTTGCGCTATCTCGCTTTATATACGCGTCCAAGAATACACTCCACGCGTCGCACGTATACATCATCATACACTTGCTCCGAAAAATTGATGCGCGCGCGCAGCCATGCGTGTAATCTTTTCTTTCCTGTTCATTGAAAGTGACGATGATGAATACCTGTTATGATAAAGTTAAATTCCATCGATGGGCACATGTATATATAACACATACGTGTGTCATATGTGTGTGCATTGCGTGCGTTTATTGACAATTTAATTTAGCTGCGCGGTAATCGATAAACACAATAAACAAAAAGTTTTCCTCTTGTGCCATTAGGAAAAATTTGGGGTTACTTATAAGTTGCATTTTAATAATATGGAGGGTATAATTATATTTTAAAACTATGAATGTACTCGTTACGCGCAAAGGAAATAGGACGGGATTATGACTTATCGAGTGTCATTAAAAAATTATACGGGTTGACATACAAGGAAAAATGTGGTGTACCTGAGAAAATGATTTACGTACTTTAGTGTTTTCGAGATAACGACATTTAAATTGTCAAAATGTAGGCATATTCAAATAAACTATATTGTTTTTGCCAGGAATGGTACAAGGACGTAGTAAAGAGGTAAAAAGTTTAAAAATTTTCAATGATAATGTTTAGTTGCTCTTGGAAAAACGGATCTAAGAGAGAAAATTTACCGAAAGTGTGCCGATTTCGTTCTGTATATGTTTGATATAAATGTTACAATTCTTTTGTGAAAAAGCTTTTTTTTAAAGCAATTTTCCATTGTAACTTTTACTTTACGACAAGGAGTAAAAAATACAACAAATATTTTAATTAAAAATAATTTATATTAAATTCCAGAGTAATTTTTTTATTGATTAAAAATAATCTCTGCAAGGCAAAAAATAATCTCTTTTCGATATAAAATGATAAAACGAATCATTAAAATTATGGCATGAATTTACAACATAATTCAATCTTTTGAAATCTTTATAATAATATGATTCTTTAATAATTATTTTTATAATATAATACATTTATTGCTATTTTAGTAAGTATTCGTGAAAAACTTAATCATGCGATTAAAATTTGTTGTAGTAGTTCTCTAAACCAATACGTCAAGAGTTTAGTCATCATTATACTTCCAAGATTATGTCTACAAATTAACATTATTAGCAAAAAATGTTTATAAAAGTAATAACAACAAACAAAACTCTTAAAAAATTAAAATACACCAGTGAAGCTTTTCTTTTACCTGAAAATTATTTAATTTTTTATTTTTATTACTTAGTTTTTTCAATTAGAACATAAGGATTCCCTAACACTCAGACTGGTTTCGAATGTAGGTGATTGTCCTAAAAAATTAAATGTAGATCATTTTCATTTTGAATTTAGGTATTTTTACGACAACTTTATCAAATTTAACAAATAAGTAAATATTGTTCTTAATCCCGCCTTTTTTATCATTTTATGATGTTTATAATGTTAATTGTTTTGCAGTGATATCTTTTGGTTAACTAATTATATGATGGATATGCTGGTTTTATACGAGGAACTTCATTTAGGAAAGTATTTTACTAATATTAACAACAATTTCGTGAAATTCTGAATGAATCACATCTGCGTGAAATATATTTCCTTGTTAGCGATATAGCGTATCTTGTTGAAGGTGGTTCTATACTTACTCTGAAGTCAATTGAGTAAACTCTGCAAAAAAATTAAAAATTTGCTTTATTTTTATGTATTAATTAAAATAACTGAAGATAGTTTTTGTAAAAATTTGTTTTGTTAAAAGTAAATAATATTTGATGTATATACATGACTTATACGTCGTCGACTGCGAGAAAATGAATAATAATACTTTTAACAATTAATATCTCAGAAGATCCTATAGCTTGGTATATTCATTTTGTACTCGTCATAAAGCTTGAAATCTGTACTTTCTGTACCTCTTTTTCTGATTTCCTGATCTGCAGCGTTTCTCAATATAAACGTAAAAGGTTTTTACTTAAAGAAGATTCGCGTATCTCCATGTGTTGAAAGTACCATTTTCAGGAATTTTTTTCTTGAAAATTAATGTGGCAATCCAGATTGAAAAAAATATTAAAAAATTCGTTTTGATCTCAGAATTAACATATATTTTTTTGTTACTTGTATGCAGTGTTTACCATAACCATAGAACCACCTTAAATTTTAGTTATTTCATCGAGCGTTAATATCTGTAATTGATATTGAAAAGAAAACAAATTTTTTGGTTTTGAGAAAATTTTATATAAATATACTTTAATTTTTTTTAACTTATTAAAAGGGAAAGTATATGTAGCAAAGACTAATATTACAAGTTGATATCGTGTATTAACCTGAGATGTATTTCTAACTCATATATACATTTTTGAACATAATTTCGCTTTAGTTTCGTTTTTATATAAATTTATATAGGTTTATTTCAAATGTTAATGGGCATGTGGAAGTAATAATAATATTTTTATGCATCCAATATATAAAATCGCATTATTCCGTAGATATAAACGTAAGAAAACGTAGAAAATCAGAAAGATGTTTTAAACGTTACGGAGATATACGTTTTCATATACTTTCTTACGCTTTCTTGTATTTTTTATATATGTTTTCATATACTTATATGTTTATATTTAAATTTAAGAAAATTTATAAATCGTACAAAACATATAAAACCATACGAAATCATACTGAATCGTACAAAACCGTAAAAATATGTCTGAAAATCAACATTTTCGTATTACATACTACAAGAAATTAAAATTTTTAATCGTGGTTAAAATAACCCTAAATGATATGGTTGATTTTTTTACTTTTATAATTATAAATAAAGTATTGAGTGATTATATAAGGTATCTGAAATGAATTAGTATTTGAAATAAAATCATTTCGATCATTTTATATTCGATTTCGTCATAATGAACTCAACCACACTAATGTTGGTAGTTACCCTTTTAACTTACATATTAATCAGTTTCCGTATTACCTTCAGCTAAAAAAAGTAAAAGAAATTGATTTTTTTCGAAACTAGTAACGTAATGGTAATTTAAGTATTTTATTATTAAAAAACTTAAAAAAATGAAATTATATGTTTTTATTTATTTTTAGATACACGTTTCAGTGTAGAATCAAAATAATGGATAAACAAAAGATAAACCATGATTTATGTACTGATATTTATTAAAAAAGATTTCTCAATACAGTCTATAAACGCATTATTACAAAATTTTCAGTAAAATAATCAATCATGATTGATGTATACATGATTAAAATAATAAGTAAAAATCTTTATTTTATCACGTTTAATTTTAATAAATGTAATATAAAAGTATATAATTATGTATCATTCGTTATATAAGCGAATAATATTTTTGTTTACGTAATTTTTCTTCATTTTTGCAGTGCAACAAGCGCGTAGAAAGTTTTATTACTTTTCTATTATTACTGTGCTTGTTTTTCAAAAAATCTACCTCTTGTCAGTCAAAATACTAAAAAAATATTTAAATGTCAAATATTTTTAAATATATCGTAGTCATTTTTCAATTACTCACTTTATTAAAGTAGCATTGACAAAATGTTATAAAATTTATTCTCACGAGCTTTCTCACGAGTGTTTTCATATGTAATTCTACAAAAATTTCATAAAAAAAAATGTAGAGAAAATCCATTGCTATTTCTTAACGAAGTTAATGTCAATCTCATGTTATAAAATAATCAGTTCTCATAGAAAAAATTCAACTTCTTAAAGAAGTATCTCAAAATTCCATCGAGATTCTAACGCAGTTAAACTCTATTCATTCTATTCTATCCTACAGTTACCTTTATCACATGATAATATTCTCGATTAAGTATAACAACATAATATACATAAAGGATTTGCAATAACCCCTCGACCAATCGAGATTCTCGTTCAAATTATGTGTAGGATTTTCTGCGCCAGTGTATAAGTCCGCGTCTGCCCCGCGCAAATCGCCCACGCGGATATACGAGATCGTCGAGGTCGTCAAGCTCAACGTGCTTAGGGTGCAGTCCCTCGATATCTTCCAGATGAAGATAGTCTGCGATCTCTCTTACAACAACTGCTGGTAGCATACCATTCCACATTCCCGACACAACTCCCTCCAGTTTACTTTTTCTATCCCACCTGTTCCTCATATATGTAAATTTTTCGTTGAGTTCGTGCAGGTAAATGGGAAACAGTAGCTTGGCGCAGGATTCGAACTGGACCACTACCTCAACGATCCCGTGTTCTTTTATAGCCTTGTTGAAGCTGCTCATTTTTTCTTGCATTACAACGGCGTAACTCATACCGGGAACGATTTTCAACGTGGACATGCGACGTCGCTCGTCCCAGCAGACATCGAATAGGCTATCCGAACCGATATTGAGGATAGTCTTATAGTCGTAACCGATTTTTTCGCCAGCATCGAGCCGTTCGACCACGTTCTTCACCAGTATCCGACGTATCTGGTCGCTGAATCTTCGACGATAGCGAAGGACGAGGTCGACGTCAGCACCGGCGAGGATTAGCTCGTTAACAATTTTGGGCATGTTTTCGATGATCGCGCGGTCTAGCGGACGCTCGAACGCCTGGCCGAAACATGGTGGAGAGTCGCCACCGTTTGGATTGGCGCCACGGAAGAGCAACATGCGGATGATGTTGAGACGAAGATTCATCTCCTCGTTCAAGCATATACGCAGAGCGTCGTTCAATTCATTCTCGGTGAACTCGCAGTAGTCCAGGAAAAATCGGACCTGAAAAAATTCAGTGATTTGGTTACTTTTTTTTTCTTTATTTTTGTTGCTATTATATTTATTTACTCTCTAAAGTTGGATTAGTAAAAAATCTACTAAAGATTAGTTAAAATTGTTCCATCAAAACATTACTGAATAATCACTAGTTCTTATTTTATTTCTGAATATTCACCAATGTTTTAGTGGAACAATATCAACTAATCTTTAATATATTTTTCACTATAGTTCAAATTTAGAGAGTAGGATAGAAATTGCGTAAGAAAAATGAGAAAAACAAACTCTAAAAAATAATAAGCAAGTATGAAATATATATGTATGGTACAACTACTTTTCACTGTAGATGAGTTTGATAAATTAGGTATTTTCATGACGAAATGTATTGAAATAAAACAATTTGAAATTAGTCAAAATTCGAAAGCGTAAAATAAACGTGTTTGGGAAGTTAGTACAATTTATCTAGGAAAATATGATTATCAGTTAATAAAATAGGAGCAAAGAATAAGCTTACTTTGATTAACACTTTGCATTTAACATGTGTTATGTACATTTTGACAGTCTATGTAAATATATGTTCCGGGTTAAAAAATGTGTCAGAGGTTTTATTTGAACACATGGAAACGTAGTTAAATACGTCAGAAAATAATAATAATACAGAGTGTTTTCCTGCACTTATGACGATGGATTGATTTATATTCATGAATATTTTACAGGTAGTCATATCGAAAATAAATTAGAATAGAGTTGTGTTATAAACTGCTTATCTTTTTTGTAATGATAATAAGAATCCAAAAGCACATTTATGAGGTTGTTGGTAATGACCTACGTAGAAATAGTACATTAAAATGACTTAATTTATTATATCATTAGTCATGATAAAAAGAAATATAATATTGTTCGTTTGAGGAATACGGATATTCTGTACTATCATTTTACGTAAATCTAGCATTGCCTTTCGGTCTTGTAACCCCTATAATTTTTATTTTTATCTCGTTCCGAAATATTGTTTTATTTTTTGCTTACTTAACCCATTTTTATGATATAGTTTATCCCAAATTAATTATTACCCCCATACGCTGAGAAAAAAATGTGCTTGACTTAATTAAATGGATTTAAATATATGGACAATTTAATTTAATAAATAATTCAATAAATGCAAAAATATTATATAAGTACTGTATTGTATTCGTATCTATTCATTACTCTTTTTCGTTCTAATTTATGTAGTAGAAGAAAAAAATACCAATTTTTTTCTTATGTTACGTCAAGATAATCTTTATCCAGATGATGAACTACTTTCTATAATTATCACCTGCTTCAATATGTAATATTATAATCAACAATGTCATACAACAAACAACGATAACACTCACAAAAACGCGTAGTTTATCTTCAAAACAACGCATAAAACAAACAAGTTTCAGGTTGAATAACTCAACTTGTCAGACATATATTATCACCCCCGACTTTATCAATAACAATTGAATCATTATAATTACGCTATTCGCGCTTCCACACTGCATCTCACCCTGACTCTAACTCCCAAAAGAAGCACATACGGAATGAGTTTCTCCTCACCATAGTTTGAGCGTTGTACTTGCAGGCCTCCATCAGCGCTGACATTTGTGTTGCGTCTTTGACCGCCGGGTGAAGACCCAGGTCGACGAGGACCTTAGCGATCCTCGGGTTGCCGTTACGCACGAGAAAGTGAAGGGCATTCCGATTGCCCTGGTCCTTTACGTAGGGATTGGCACCGTACGCCAGTAGCAGCTTAGTAACATCTAAATTGTTGTTGTGCACCGCCGTCAGCAGCACCGGCCGTTCCCAGGTACTTAAATCCGCATCAAGCTTAGCGCCGCGATCCAGGAGTATCTGCACTAGACTCACATCGCCAGTCTGGACAGCCTGGCTCAGCGGCCGTAACGTGTTGAATACATTCGCCCTACCGGCTTGAGCCAGGACACTTACTAAAAAGATATATTTATGTTTAGATAATCAAGTGATTGGTTACATATACATATGTAAAATGTAGATCTGTACATTAGCGTCATGCGGATTTTTTTATTTTCTTACGAAAAAACATTTTTTTAACATTCTTCCCGAGATGAAAGGTTTATGAAATTAATAGTTAAACAGAATAATATTTAATGGATGTAATTTATTTATCTTTACGCGTTATTGCGAAGGGCTTGACAAAGCGTCTTTTTGATTTTGTTTAAATACAAACAAATTATAAAAGCCACGTGCTGGTTAGGTAGTATCTACATTTGATTGTATTTTTTAATCAAAGTATAGACACTTTTTGTAATCGAATGAACGTGGTTTTTGTATCGGCAGAAATATTTATTTGTAGACTTCATTTTTGTTTTCTAGTAATATTTATTAATTTCACATTGGATTTTTACTTTTTGAAATAGTACTCTTATAATTTTTTCAGGAAAACTATTATTTCCAATAGTAAATTTGCTAGATAAATCATGAAAAAACTATTTAAAAAATGTGTATCTTATTGCTACTGTGAAAACAATAGAATTTGTAATATATGAAAGCTTTGACACAAAATTGATAACGACATTATTATCAAAAAATTTCGTTTGCTGGTTTCAAAAATTCTGTTTCCGCAGAATATACGCCAAGAGTATGGAAACATTTTTTTATAAAAAAGTACCTTTTTATTTTATGAAAAGGCTATACAGAGAAAAAAAATATTGTTACAATTAACGAATTATGCTTTTTAATACTATACGCGGGTAGTACTTGTGATGATCACAAATTCAATTATTATTATGAAATAATTTATAGTATTTAGGTCTCACGTATTAATAGAAATAATCCATTTTCTCATGTTAAATGTATATGTTTTAATGGTTACAGAATATAACTTAATAGTTGAGGAATATGTTTAATAGTTAAAGAATATCATTTTATCTTTCCATTTCGCGATCAAAGAATGTGTCTTAATAGTAATTATGGAACCATCACTTATGACATTCCTTTAATGTAAAGATTTCTTTTTCTGTGTGTACACTTACCTTCGTTATTAACAAAAGGTCTGTCGATGTGTTCGGTCATCTCCAGCAGGATGCGCACTACCTCGCGATGCCTTCTCTTGATGGCAATCTTAAGTAACTCGGTGACAACGTAGTCCTCCAACTCAGGGTGAGCATTCCTGCAGTACTCGACCATCATCATTATGACGGACCATGGTTCCTTGCCGCATTCCCGCTTGCGTTTAATGTAGTGCTCGAAGAAGCCGACGAGCAGCCGCCTTTGCGAACGTTTCAGGGTCTGACCGGCCTTGTTGTATTTATTGCGCATCTGGCGAGTCTCCGCGTTCTCCGCCGCGAAGAAGAGGACCATAACGAGCCATTCGTAATAGTCGCCAGACGATTTGAGGAACGAACGTTTCGGTAGGGTACCCATCAAGTCACGGTAGAGGTAGCACAACCTTTCCCACTTGCGTCTCACCCACGCCAGGAAGGCCCTGAACTTGTCTCCGCACCAGTCTCTGTTACAGTCGCACCAGACCCTGCAGCATGTGTGCCCACACGGACAGCACGGGGCGTTGGCGGAACACCTACAGATCGGCGCTGGCTGCTCTGGCTGCTGCACGGGCTGCTGGGAATTCCGCCGAAACCTTGCGATGAGCCTATTCATGATATGTGATTGCTGCGCTTTGGTTTTGCCTAATGTCGAGGTTCTGCGGAAGGAGGAATTTTATTAGTGCTAAAGTATTTTCATTTGAAAAGTTAGTGATAATTGGGGATATCGGATTTATTGCAAATTTTTGTAACGATGTTTTTCTTATTTATAAAAAACAAACAAATTATCATACAAAATACCGATACTCCAACATCTCTTTAGAAGAAAAATCGGAAAGTTATTTACATATTACTACATACTTGTTGGAATTTTTAGTCTATTAGCGAAGTGATTTTTCAACTATTTTCTAGTTATTTGATGACGAAATGACTGAAATCGCTAATAAATGACTAGTTAATAATGCTCCAAATGGAAGAAAAATTGACGTCTTCTTCGAACATTTTGTACTAATTTTTGTCAGTATCATATATCGTAATCAAATAACAATATTAATATGGACATAAAATACATAAAAAATATCCCTAAACTTACTGAATTTTCTGTCTGCGTATTCTGTATCCGATCACTTCAGTGAGAAATGCTCCTTCTGGCAATCAGCAACATCCCTTAATTGTTGCTCCTCAACTAAACTTGGCGCAACAATGTTACTTTAGATTCGAGAATAACCAAAAAAAAAACGCAGATCAGAGTTAGACGCGAGCACATGGTTTCGACATATAGGTGGGCCGTGCTCATCCGATGCAACGCGGCTGCATAACGGGGGGAGGGGGCACAGCTATATAGGCGTATATACAAGATCGACGCTACACCGACGCTACGAGAGCGTTGCGTCGTTATGTAAGCATATAAATATATATACGTTACACAACGATTTTTTAGGCGTTGAATTAACTACGCGTGTACACAGCAATGATGAAGAACGCGTGTATAGTTACGCGACGATGATTTCGGTTTCGATAATGGCTGCGCGCGTTGGAAGAAAAATCGGAAGACGAGACGCCATCACAGTACGATTTGGCCTGGCATACTGATGGCTTTTCCGTGACGCCATGTAGGTCTCCCCATAAGCCTACGTTTCGGCTTTTCTCTTGTCCTCGTGCCCCCCCCCCCCCTCTCTCTCTCTCTACAGTTTTCATTCCCTTGTCTCTCGCACTGCATAGCACCTTTTCCTATGCGTACACTCGCTCTTTCTCTCTCCCTCACTCTCGCTAGCTCCCTCTCCCCCGCCTATTATCTGCTGTAGGTTTAGCCATGGCCACACTTTCTCGCTTCTTCCCTATGGCTCTCTCATGTGTTGGGCGCCGTTGTAACGACGCGTTGGAAAATTGCCAAATTGGAAAATATCGGTACATACTAGGAGTGATTTTTTTTATTTCGTCATTATATTTACATTTGTATAAATTTTTTAAAAAGCCAAAGGATGATTATAGCTGAGAATGAGGATAATTTTTTTTCATTAATGAAAGAATTAAAGAAATAATAAATCATTATTTTTACGTTTTATTAAAAAAAATTAAACAAATTAAAAAAAAGTTAAACAATTATTAGACAAACAATAATAATAAGAATTGTTTTATTATATATTAAATAACGCCCATGAATAATGTATACTCTATATTATACCTTGCAAATACTTCTGCAACAATTTCGAAGCATTTAAAAGTCACTTATCAATTCCCTATCAATAACATTAAACGCTGCATTTAAAAATGTCAATTATAACATCCATTTTCTTTGGCTTTGTCGGCGATGCCCATAACATCGGCAACTTTTACGTAATACTGATATCTCTTCCTTGCCCTCTCGTTCACCGTCCTGCACTCGCCGGGATTAATCGCCCTGGTAGTTACGCCGAACAAATCGCTCTTACCGGCGAGCATCGGCTTAACCCTAGACTCCCAATACCATACACTGACTTGCATAGCCAACGCCGTGTCACTCGCTATCATCTCAGGATTCTTCAACAACTGATCGCCTAAGCCAAGAGCCTCAGACGCGGCTTTGTAGTTGGCGCCCCAGGTTAACTGGATGTAACCGCGGCCGTGGTAATCCTTACCCGGAAGCCCAACCTTGTCCACGTACTTGCCGTGGTTGCGCTTGTTCTTATATGCGAGCTCCTCCTTAAACTGGAAGCCGCCACTCTCGTGGATAAGCTGGGCCAGGAACATGGCCAACTCATCCCGTGAGAAGTGACGAGTGGAGTTGATCAAGTGCTCGGCGACATCGGCGGATGGAGCTCGAAAGCCGCAAGCGCGCACAGCCGCGTTGAATTCGTCCGTTGTTATGCTCATTTTTTGCTAGCTGTGGTAAAAAAGCGAATTAGTATAGGTTAAATTTGTTGAAACAGTTTTCGGAAAAATATAGAGCTTTTAGAATTAGATATATATATATATATTTTAATATTGAAAAACTTTTTTCACACTAAAGTTTTATACAGAAAAGCGAATATTTCGTTATTATTATATACGTCATATACTGTATTAAAACAGTAATGTATTTTTATTTAAATTTATCTCAAATCGAATAGCCTGCGAGTATAATACTCATATCATCGATCATTTTGTATTGTTCTTTATTCAAAATGATTTTATACATACTTCGTTTCTTTGAAATCCATTATTATTGGCCATCCT
The DNA here is from genome assembly GCA_035583055.1 of Torymus tubicola. Taxonomy (NCBI): domain Eukaryota; kingdom Metazoa; phylum Arthropoda; class Insecta; order Hymenoptera; family Torymidae; genus Torymus; species Torymus tubicola. The sequence continues at coordinate 16,039 of JAWWEQ010007938.1, forward strand.
AAAATTTTTTAGAATTCTAACTTTTAAAATTATTTTTAGACTGCAGCGTTCTGTAAAGTTTTTAAAACTTTTTAGTAAACAATATATTATTTTAGTCGGTTTTAATCTCCTCTTTACCCCTTGAAAACTATTTATATATGCGTGTTAAAAAATATGATTAGTCGTAAAAAAAAGAAAATTCTAGGATACAAGAACGAAGAATAATCATGCACGCTCCCACACATACAAACATTGAATTTAACTCGTTTTATTTCCTGTAACGTACATATACTAAATTTGCAATAATGATCGTTCTCATGCAGTTACAAATTAATATTTACTAAGACATTTGAATACATTCTCTGCATTGTTTGCTCTGCATGTTTTGACAAAAACAGATAAATCTACTTTTGTTGATGTAAGACTTTCCCATTCACTAATTTTAAAACATGCTTATAACAATTATTATAATAATTGTACACTTTCCAAAATGTCGGATGTAATATTAAATTAGAATAATCGTACGAGTAATTATTCGCTGTTTTTTTCAAAGTGTTTCAAAATAATTAGAACATTAAATTCTATTCGTTACTTGCACTTAAAAAGTAAAATATATAGTTTAAAATAGTATCTATACTTGTGATCCCCTGTTATTTAGTATATGCATATACGTATATGAATTCATGAGCCATTCGCACGTTAGAAAGAATTATACAAAAAAGGTAGAAATAAATAAATATGAAGAACAAGGATGATCCAAAAACACAAGAGTGAACAACTGGCATAGATATAATAACCGATATTGATGCTTTATTAAATATTAGTATTCGTATTTGTTGTTCTCTATATATATACATATATATATATTTTTCTTTTTACATCTCGAAAGGAATAATTTATATGATTTGTTGGTAAGGCCTTTCTAAATGTAACAAACATTGATATAAGTTTGATTTGATAGTATAATTTTTTATGACAATAATTCGATTTTCAAAGAATGATTAAAATAGCTCCCGTTTGATCCTGCATCATTCTATCAAACGCATTTTAATATAAAATTTGACAAAAAGAAAATAAAATTCAAGTGCAGGATCTTACAAATCTTTTTTTAGAATTAGAAAATATTGATTTATTCAAAAGTTATGTGAGTTTGAAGTTGAGGTTGAAATTCATGAAAAATGATCGTTAAGGGCCAAAACGTTTAATCCATACTTATTTACGGCGTATTATTATAAATTTCAAGCTCAACTTCAAGCTTACGCAACTTTTGAATAAATTACCTTTTTTGTTGTTGGATTAAAAATGCCCCCTACTTTTATAAAGTCATATATTGAGTTGTTTTGGGTGGAATGATTTTTTCAAGATCAAACTTGAGCTATTTTCAATCTTTTTTTAAAATATTGTCACCAAAAAAATATTTCATTAAATCGAACTTGTATTACCTATTTTTTATTTTGCACCGAGAAAAGCTTAAATAACAAGAAAAAACTGTTCGATTACAGAGGAATAATTGGGTTATCAATTTAGTCGTTTGCAATGTTTACGTGCTATATATAAATACTTAATTCCAGAGTTTCAAGCCGGTAACAGTATATTAGTTTACAAGATTATCTAATTCTACGGTACCTGATCAAATCGGCAATAGGGTCTATATTTTGAATTTTTGAAACTAAATGTCTTCAGACTATCTTTGCAAAAATGCGTAAATGATCAAACGTGAACGAGCTTTTTATATTCTTTATCTTCCCCGGATTTTATCTGTACACTCTTTCGCATTATCGCAGCAATGATTCATATACGTACAATGATGCACTTATAGAATCGAATGTGAAGTATTGTTTAAAATAAAAAGTTACAACAAGTCCACCATTACCCATAGCATTATTTTAATAACACGTATATATCAATCAGTATAATATACTAAATAACTTTTTCGATTACTCACTTATGATAAAATTAAAACGACCAACAAAAAAGTACTGCACATGTATATATTTATTCATCATAGAGTAACAATAATACACAACCACCCATTATAGGTATATCACTCACATTATTATCAATTATAACATCCATTCTCCTTCGCCTTGCTTTTCAGCTTAAGTACCTCGGCGACCCTCACGTAAATCTTGTACCTCCTACGAGCAATTACGTTGACGTTGGCCGTGTTGACGCACTCGCCAGGGTTGATACCTTTAGTCGTCAGTCCAAACTGATCGGCTCTGCCCTTTAACAACGGCCTCACTCTTGCGTCCCAGTACCATACGCTGACTAGCATCGCGAGGCGTTTGTCTTCGGCGATGATCTCTGGGTGGCGTAACAGTTCGTCGCTCATGCCAAGGTGTAAGGACGCAAGACGGTAGTTGGCAGGCCAGGTTAACTGAATGTAGCCGCGGCCATGGTATGAGATATTTGCAAGGCCCACGCCGTCATCGTACCAACCAATGCAGGCGCCTGGTTTTCGGCAGTCTATATGGAGACAGAAAAAAAGTAGACGCGACGAGTGTTTTGTAATAATTAATTATATATCCAGTAGTAAATTAATTAGAGATCTAATTAGTAATTAATTAATCTTCATCGATAACAGGATTATAAATTGTATATGATTAGCACACTTTTTGAAACACTATATGGCTAAAATATATATTTATTCAAAAATTATAGTGGTGAACGTGCTAGGAAATTGTACAAAACTTTTTTATAAAAATTTTTATGACATTAAGTGAGTTTCCCAATTTAAAAGATTACAAAGATAAAAAAGTATTTTTTATTTCTATCGAGCATTGTTTTTTTTCATGATTTATATTTTTTATTAAAACCAATATGTATTTTGTAAGTAAGAAATGATCGATAAAAATACATATAATAAACAAATGATTATTACCTAATTGCTCGGTGTGCTTGAAACCGCCACTTTCGAGAATCAGCTGTGCGATGAACATTGCAATCTCATCTCGAGAAAAATCATCAGTGTATTCCGCAAAATAATTATAAACAACATCGGCTGGTGCTCGATAACCGTTGCTCATTACTGCTGAATTGAATTCTTCTTTTGTTAGTATAGCGGTGATTGTGCTTGATGCCGTTACAGGAAATAGCAACAAAACTATTAACTTGTATAATTTTGATTCTAGTAACATTTTATATAATAAAAATACTAATTTTTGACTAATATTTATGATAGAGTTTCGATGCTTTATTGGGTAAATGTATTAAAGCCTGTGAACAAAAAAATCAAATCATAATCAATTTTTACAATCTAATTATTTATTGTTACCTTTTTTTGTTTTATTAAAAAAACTAGAATTATAAGTATACTATGTTATTTATACGTTATTCGCGAAAATCTTAATAATGAATTTGTAATCCAAAAGACTATATGCTGACTATATATATAGTGAACGAATTTGTAAAATATGACATTCATTCGAAGAATGCATATTATATAGTAGATGACCTTCTTCTAAACTTAAAATCCATTCTTTAACTTTTATGAAACAACTTCGAACTACTTTCGAATATGTAAAAATCTTGTATAGGTTTTTAAAAGAATGTCATAATACTTACATCTTTACAATCATTTAATCAATATTATATTTATATAAACTTCATAATTCACTTTTTATATGCGTACATCTATTTTTAATGTAATTACCCTGTTCCATTATACTGTTGCAATGCAACATGTTGAGTATCAATCTTTTTACATACCTTCGATTCTCTACAAGATGATCCGTACTATCACATACCGCGAGAACCAAGAGAAGAAACATAAACTTGAAATTATTAGTTATCTGCTCTAAGAATAGATACAGTGTAATGCATGCTATATATGGATTCGCATAATCCTTGTTACCATAATAATAAGTCATCATTTATTTGTTTTTCTTTTATAGTTTTAAAAAATCGAATTTTTCACGTACTAAATCAACAGATTTCTATAATTAATATTTTTAGTGAATTTTTTTCAGCTGCAATTAGGCTAGAAATAATTAGAATTTAAATATGCTATTTATGAATTTAAAATATAAAAATTGTATGCGATTATAATAATATCTGTAAATCAAAATAAATTTTTTCTGAGATTTTTCTCTAACTAGATATCAAATATAAAAAACGTTATGTTTATATATATTATTAATAAATAATTAATAAACCAATATTATTAATAATGAGTACTGTAAAAATAATATAAGTGCATCCAGGTAAATAATTACCATTTTTACCTTTCTTCTATTTCGTTTATTTTTATTTTTACATGAATCCATTTAGCTACTGATGGTAAGGTAGACTTTGACAAAACTAGAATCTCGCATAAATGCTGCCGCAACATACAAGGATACGATGAGGATCAACCGATCAAACAACTACTACTTACTCGACTAGCATGTATCAGAAAGATAGATTGTGCTATCTTGTAGATAGAGTAACAATAAAGTTTAATTTTTTATTTCTAGAGACATTTTACCGTAGTAATCTTTGAATACCATATACTACTATACCTTTGTACATACATTTCTGTTTCAGAAATTATCAATTTTTTTTTAACAAATTTAGCAACAAAATATTTATCATAATATTGCAATTTGATTGCATTATATGTACAACATAAGTGTAAATTATTATAATTAAAGAGCGCGGGAGTGTTTGAAGGCCGTAATAATAAGTATATACATGTAACGTTTCATCTACATAAAGTTTTGCTGCGTGTATGCAATGTAATTTCTACGTATATTTTATGGCGCTGAAGCGACTTTTCATAATATTTTTCCTAAAATTTTATAACAAGATATACCTGATCGAACTAATTCATAAATGATTTTTTATTTTTCCTTGAGAGCATGTTTTATAATGTAATTCAGTATAGTTGAATCAATAAAAGAAAATATTTTTACGGAAGTATTTCATTAAATAAAAATGTCTGATATCAGTTTTTAAATTTTACGTTTCCGAAAAAAGGGTTTTATTAACAAAACCATCATAATTTAAACTCACTTGTTCTAAACCGTCGTTCAACTTTTCGAGCGTTCGTGGGGACTTTTACTCGTTAGGTAGTCATTCTCACTAAACATACCGGATAACCTAGTGCTTTTTTTGCTGCTGCATTGTCACCCACCCTGAAAAGCTCGGAAAAACTTGGTAATTTATCACTAGCCGGAAAGAAACGATAAGCGCGGTGCGCAAAATCTTGTTCAGTCCTGTCCGGATGCCGGAGGGAGCGCAATGTATTCATCATTCGATCGGTTAATTTGAATATAAAAAATAAAACATATAACACACATTCATCACTAATGTAGTTTGTCCATTGTGAATGTCATCTATTTATTTATATTTATTTTTATCTTTTCGTCGTGTGTGTATGTCTTTATTTGTGATTTCTAAAGTATATTGATGAAAAGCGCTGGTTAATGCGTCAACATGGTGTTCCGGCGAAAAAGTAGAGGCAGGACCTCAACTTCAGGGAATAAAAGACTCAGCAGGAAGTTGATCCATGTGCCCGAGTATAGCGGCTCGTCGACCGAGAGCGACTCGAGCGAGTTCGAGTTTGCAGTTCCCAGGAATACGGCCCCAATGACCAGGTAGACTCGTATATATACGAGAAATATATTAGCCGCTGTGCTTCTGTTGACACTATAGGCAGGCGCCTACGCGAATTCGGCGAAGTGTACACGCGCGTCTTTGTGTATTGTTGATCGAGATGGTAATTGTCGGAATTTTGATTCATACTTGAATTTATCAAATATGCTATTGGGGGAAGGGGGGGGGGGATTTACATCTGATACTAGAAATTGAAAAATTATAGTTTTTGTTCATGTGTATATGATGTTTCATGATATAGCGATGTATTTAGGATGTTTATTAAACTAATAATTCATTGAAACAATTGCTGTTAGAAATAATTTTTTTTTAAAATTGTAATAAAGAAATGTTTGTCTCAAATATAAACAAAACCAATACGTCCTTGTTCTCTATAATAATGCTCTCTGACATCCTGCAAAGTTACAAGGTGATATTACAAATCGTCTGGAAATAGTATTTTATTGAAATTTTTAGTTAATTTGTTAATTTTGTTCAATGCCATTTTCGGATAGATGATTTGAAATTTTGCAGAATAATGGTGAAGTGCACTTTTGAAGAGAACAATGAGGTTTTCATTTAGCGTAATCTTAAATATATTGTTTATAATAATTAAAAAATAATTTAAAGTCAAAACTTTACTTGCTTCGTAATAGGTGGAAAATTCATATCTTTTAATCAATCTAACAAAATAATTAAATGATATAAAACTTGTATTTTATTAAGATAATATACTAACAAATATGCTCATAATTTTCTTTTACATATTAGGTCAAGAAGTGGTTTGTTAAACAGCCAATTAAAGCAGTTTGATCCAATTCCTGATTCAAGCCAGTCTGATCCAATTCCTGATTCAAAACAGTCTAATCCAATTCCTGATTCTACTTTAATTCACAGTAATATTATTGAAAGTACTATAAACTGTGAAATTGATTCATTGCTTACAAAAAATACAAACGAGACTTCAAGTTCTATGGCGGATGATGATACTGCTTTGACAAAGTCTACTCTGAGTGACATCAACAATCTTTTGTTGCGGTCAACTTCTTCTTTAAAGATGGATGAAGATTTTGATATTGCTAAATTTACTGGGTATATTTTAGAAAATATAATTTTTTTTAATTTATTCAGTATCAATCTATTAATGATTTTAATTTGTATTTCTTTAATGTTATATAATTTTAGAATTTCAACTGAAGTCTCCCGTGCTACAACAAGTACTAATAATGATACTGAGCAGGAAGACACTGGATTTATAAGAATGGATATGTCTGATGAAAAATTTTTAGAACAATTTCCAGAAATTGATTTAAAAGAAACTGACAAATCAAAACGGCAAATAAGGCGTCAAAAATTGAAAGCCCAAGCAAGAACTATTGCTGAATATGCATCTTCATCTGTTAAGGAAAATCTTTCCGAGTATTCTATTAAAAAAGAAGATAAAGTAAAAATCGAAGATAAAGTAAAAAAAGAATATAAAATAATACCAGGAATTCCTGTAAAGAGACAATTGGATGATTTTGCTTATGAAGACATAAAAAATATTTCTAAAAAATTTAAATCTGGTAAATTTACTTTAGTATTTTAATTTTGCGTATTTAATCTTTTTATATTAATAATTTATTTTTAATTTGAATTTTCATTTAGAAAATGACAATAACACTAACAATGAGAATGTTTCAAAAGAATCTATCAATACAATTCGTTCCGGGTCTATTAGTCCACTATTTGATTCAGATAACTCTGAAAACAGTTATTTAGGTGATGAAAGTTTAGAAATGGCAGAAACTGATCTTGAAGATGCTAGCAGTGAAGTTGATCAAAGTATTTTGGATCAGGATATGCCTTTCCCCAATTTAAGAGAAGATATCAATTTTGATGTTAATAAAATTCCAAAACGACCAGATGCAAATTACAATGTCAGAGATTTAGGTGATAAAGGATTGCAAACGTTCATGAGGGAGAGAGCATTAACTACTGAGTGTATCAAGCATCTCTATGATTCTTTAATAAATATTCCTAAGGATGCAATAGAAAGAGATCCACGAGGTCTGACAGTACATTTAATGCCTCATCAAAGGCAAGCATTAAGTTGGATGAAATGGAGAGAACAACAAAATCCTGTTAATGGTGGTATTCTAGGTATGTCTTAAAAGCATTTAAAACTTATTTATTATCAGAAATATACATTATATATTTTTATTTATAAATACAATTAAAATGTATAATTATTAAATGATTAGGTACTAAATTTTATTTTTTATTTGTAATAAATCTAAAATAATTATTAAAATTAAGCATAATAATAATTTTACTCTTAAATTATTAATTAGTAAAAGAAATTCTCCAATGTTTTTTTTTTTAAATTAATGACTAAAATATTCATATAAATGCATCTATAGTAAGATTTCTATAATTATTTGGGTTATAGCTGATGACATGGGCTTGGGAAAAACCCTGCAACTAATATCATTAATATTAGCAACTAAAAATGAGAAGAAAGAAAAAGAAGGTACTGTAAATGTTGAAAGTGAAGATGACATAGAAGCTGATTGGGCTTTAGATTATGATGATACACGAAGAAGTAAGATTGTTATTTTACTTACAATACTGATTTTTTTATGTGCAAATAAAACTTTTATTATCAATCATAATACTGTATTTATATGCAGCTTATGAAGGCAGAACTTTAGTGATTTGTCCACCTTCCTTAACTAGGCAGTGGGAAAGGGAAGTGAAAACTAAAGTTCAAAGGGGTAAACTTAGAGTATATGTTTATCATGGGAATACAAGACAAATTAGCGAAAAAAGATTAGCTAAATTTGATATTGTTATAACTACATATACTCTTGTTAAAAAAGAGTATGAGAATTTTGTACTTCCTAGAAGAAATAAGGATTCAAGATTATTTAAGGTAAATATCTTTTAGTATGTTATTTTGATTTAATTTTGTATTTATTTATTTTCTTTCATATGCACATACGAGTATTATAAATGCTTTAATCGTATAGTAGCTTTTTACAAATATTTTTGTATAAAACATTAAATTTTATCACTTTTAACAGATTAAATGGGAACGAGTCATTCTGGACGAAGCTCATTTTATTCGTAACTTTAGATGTAAAGGTAATGAAGCAGTCTGCGAACTCGAGACAAAAAATAGATGGGCTCTAACCGGAACGCCTATACAAAATAAAGAAGATGATTTTTTTGCATTACTCAAATTTTTGAAGTGTGCTCCTTTTGATGAGTTACCTGTTTGGAGAAGGTGGATTTGTAAAACAAATGCTGCTGGCAACAAAAGGCTTATCGTTATCTCCAAATCTCTTATGCTTCGACGTACTAAAGCTGAACTTATGGCTAAAGGATTAATACAGAATTTACCTGATAAAAATTTTGATATCATTGAAGTAAAACTTGACCTTGATGAGAAGATTGTATATCAGAAGCTTCTTCTTTATTCACAGAGTTTTTTCCATGAATTCTTACGGCAGAAAATGGAGAAAGAGCATCTAAAAACGTTTGGATGTCATGCAAGACCAAACGTAATACTTCAAGGTAATTTCTAATTAATAATTAATAGTAAAAAATATTCACTTTCTCAAAATGATTATTATAGACTTAATCCATATTAGTAATCGTATGTTCAATCTATTTAAAATTTTTCTTTAATTTAAATTATAAAAACGTGTCTTTTTATTCAACAGAGGTACCTGACAAGTTATCAAAGTTACTAAAAGTGTTAATGAAGCATCACACACAAGTAGATACACATTATATTTTAGTACTTATACTGAGACTGAGACAGATGTGCTGTCACCCATCATTGATCAAGTCAATGCTAGATAAAGAAGACATTGACTTTGAAGGCGAGGGTTTACCTATTCAAAAATTAAACTCTGACATGTTGCAAAAGTTGGATGATCTAATGACAGACGAAGAGGATAGCGATGATGAAGATTTTAACATTAATGAAAGCATGGCTAAAAAAGTCATGTCAAGAACCAATCCGGTTTTTAAACCGGAAAAAATAAGTTCTAAGGTATAGTTCTGCAAAATACCATTTTATTTCATTTTCAAAGACTTTAACTAGAGTACATAAAATATTTACTGTATTCCTAAGATTGTTTTCACTTTCATGTAATTCATCGTTCTTATTTTATATAGACATTCTGTGAAAAACCATTAAATAATTGTATACATTTTTTAGTCTTGTAAATTATTACATAATTTGTTACGTTTCATTTTGATTTCATTAATGCTGTGATTAATGTGTTGTTAAAATTCGCTTCAAATTTAAATTATGAATATTGATTATTTTTTAAAGTTAAAGGGAAATACTACTTGTATCATAATCATTGTTATATAAATTTATTAGGTTCGAGCTGTTATAGAAATTATAGATCATGTATTAGACAAGGGAGAAAAGGTCGTTGTCGTATCGCAATGGACTAGCTTTTTACGAGTCATTGCTAGACATCTAAATGGATTGTCTGATGCCAAATATGAGATGTTTACTGGTAAAGTTTCAGTTAAAGACAGACAGGTAATGTTATCAAAAATTTGTATAAATTAATATTAAAGTAAATTACGTACTTTAAGGTATAAAAGAAAATAATTAATGATTTTTAGCATATCGTTGATCGTCTGAATGACAGCGATGATGCTTTAAATATTCTGCTTCTATCATTGACTGCAGGAGGAGTTGGCCTTAATTTGGTAGGAGCCAACAATTTGCTACTTATAGACCTGCACTGGAACCCACAATGGGAAACTCAAGCCCAGGATCGGATATACCGATTTGGGCAGCAAAATAATGTTCATATTTACAAGTGAGTATAAGATATCAAAATATTTCAAGCAATCACGTTGTATCAAGTAAAAGCTAATTTAAAATAAAAACAATTAACAATTATGTTATTTATTTTGAATTTCTTAATCTTTAAAGAAGCCGATTTATTGACATCGAAATAAGTTAATTATTTTACACTATATTTTCTAAGTAATCAATCCTATTTTTGAAAAAATTTCAATTCAATTAAGGTTACATATATTCGATGAAAAAAATTAAGTTGAGAATTATTTTTTAGGTTTATCTGTAAAGATACGATAGAAGAAAAAATTAAAGCTTTACAAGACAATAAGCTTAAAATAGCCAACAGAGTCTTGACTGGCACTGTCAGCAACAGATTGACAATTGAAGACCTTAAATTATTATTTTCATAATAGTCAAGTATGTAAAAGTAACTATCATGTAGTACAATTACATGTGCATGTTACAGTTACTGTGTATACGTAGTTTTATTTATACAGTATTAGATTATTTATTTTGAATGTAAGTTAAATTTTGTATATTTTTCGTAATGAATGTAAGAAATATTGCTGCAGAAAAATTCATATAGAATTTTTTATAGACATTGTCTTGTATTTTTTAACTCCTTTCAAAACTTTTATTTAAAAAACCACAGTATTTATTTCCAATTACTTTTCTATGTTTTAAAAAACCTGTTAAAAATTTATTAGTTTTGTAAGAAAAAATAATTTTTAAATTTTTTATCACAATCTAGTAAATTAGTGAGAAGATTATTCGTCTTATGTTTAGAAATGAACATAACTATATATCCTATACAGATCTAAACAAAAAATTATTTTACTTTTCATTTCTTTTTTTTTTATTTTTTAAAATTAAAATAAACATTATTTTGACGAATCTAATTATTGTAAATCAAATTATTATTGTCGAATAAACTATTTAATACTCCTATGTTCCATGCCATTATTTCACATTAAAAATAGAAAGTTATATTCTATATAAAAAGATAGAAATTAAAACAGATAACGTATTTTGTCGGTAAGACTGACCACAATGTTATCGCGTCGTGTTACGACCGAGAACACGCGGCTCTCTGCACTTTTGGTATGTACATTACCCCCTCCATCGTTCGTGAATTGTATATACTTCACTCTTTCATCGTTCGAAGTATATCACTACGCAGACGGAGCTCGCAGCTTCCAGACACATAGTAGTGTGTAGCAGCGTCTTTGACAGTTATCAAGACACAGTTGAAATTCTATTAGAATACGAAGTTTTAATGTGGCCTTTGAGTAAAAAGATCTTCTAAAACATGGATTTTAGTAATAAGATTGTTCATCCAAGTCCGGAGTTAGAAGCGAAGTTAATCGACAAGTTATTCTTCTGGTAAAGTGTAAAAAATATAATTATAATATACAAAATGTTTTATTCACAGTAATGTTATAGATATCGCAAGATTTTGTTGATAAATTTTTATTCTTAAAAAAATTAACTTATTAACTTTAAATTAATTAATAATTCGAATAGTATGTAGTTTGTGTTTATATTTTTATAATCGTTTTTCGTACTTTATTCTTTGAAGTATGTTATATTAATTGCATCACATCATGTCAGTATTCGTACGTTTGTGGGATTCCCCGGCATCCGTGGAGCAACTGCACACCGAAATTAGAAAGAAGCGCGAAAAGAATCTAAATTCAAATGATTGTTAATTCATGCTAACGAATTATTAATAATATAATTTATTTTTTATAATAACTTCTTTAATATTTTTTCAATGAGGAAAAATTTCGATAGGAAGAAATCCTGTACTTTTATTTTATCGAACTAAATTATTACGTTGATAGGTTGAAACTTCAATATAATTATTAAAATATAACAATATTAGTCTTTATTCATATTAATTTTAATTTTTATCATAAGGTGGTTGAAACCACTTTTTAGCTATGATAAAGGAAAAAATCTGGAAATAAAAGATCTGTACAATGTTCTGTCTGATAATTCCAGTAAATCTCTTGGTGGCAAATTTGATGAGTACATATTTTTTTATAATTTGAACGATTAAATTAATATTTTGTCACCTTTATTAATACGTTATTACATTTTTTTAGTTCTTGGACTCATCATGTTGAAGCTAACAACTATTTTAATCCAAGGCCCGGTGGTAAAGGCATAAGACCCAGTGTAACGATCATGTTATTCAATCATTTTTGTTCACTTTTTTGGTACTATGGTATTCATGTTTTCATAATATGCGTGCTTTTAAGGTATGTAATTATAAGGCTTTCGTTTTAGAACTTAAAAATTGTTTAATTTTTGTTGATAAATTAAAAAAAATTTGAATTAATTTACTTATAAGTATTGATAAATGTTGTAATATTTTTTAATTAAATTAACATTTCTTTGTATTTAAGAAATATTAATGTATATGTTAATTTTCTTGATTCTCAGAGGTTTGTTGCCTTACATCTTAGGACTTTTGATTTGGCACTTTGATCCACGTTCTACATCGACAATTGCCCAGGGGTACATTTATGCCAGCTTATTTATAATTATGATCGTTTTACAAGCGATGGTGGGACATCATTCTGTTGTTGGTAGAAAAGTTGTAGGTATGAAAATGGGAGTGGCTTTGTCATCTGCGATCTACCGAAAGGTAAAATATTGTAAGAAAAAAGAGTGTTTGTATATAGAAATAAATATTATATTTTAAATGTTTTTCGAATTACAGATTTTACGTTTGTCCATCGTGGAATCAAATCAGTACAATGTTGGATCAATTATTAATTTATTATCTAGTGACGTTTCTAAATTTGAGGATTATTGTATGTTCTGGCATTACATTTGGGTCTTACCGATCCAAGGTATACTGATGGTAATTTTCATTTGGGATAAAGTCGGTGTAGCTTCACTTGCTGGTCTATTTTGTCTAGCCTTACAAACAGTCTGCATCCAAGGTAACTATCTTTTCTTTCAATTTGGAAGAATGATCATAACGCTAACGTTATTGTTTGAAAAACAAATAATTTACAAAATAACTTGCCAGGACGTTGGGCACGAATCACAGCAAGCTTTCGCGTCAGGATCGCCAGCAGAACCGATGAAAGAGTTCGTTGGATGAGTGAAATCGTCAGCGGCATTCGAGTTATTAAAATGTATGCATGGGAGGAGCCTTTTGAAAAATTTGTCTCTCTTGCTAGAAGGTAAATGAATTTTTTATATGTACCTTATGGGACGGCGGGAAAAAACGAGTCAATTCGAGTATTTCTGAGAAGGAATCAACTTTTTGACCAGTATAAAACATATGACTGAAAAATTAAGGCTTCCTCTTTCAAACCATACCTTGTAAATGATACGTAACCGTGGAAAATTTCGAGATTAATGATCATAAACACAAATAGCAGACGACTTGCATGAGAGCGAGAAAGACAGAGCTGTATAGACGCGCAAGAGCGTCCTTAATGTTAATATTTTTGGCAGTAATTAACAGCAGTTATCGATAATTCAAGACTTGACAAGCTTTGAAAAACAATATTTTTGGACTTGACTGATTTTTTATTTGTGACGGAAATCTATTATCAATTTTTTAGGGGTAAAAATTTTCCTTTGGTAATACAATCTGGCTAAACATGTAAAAGATTATACGTAGTTTAAGTTTGTGGGGTTTACTCAATTTTTTATTTTTCTGGACTTGGTAGGTTTTGGAACCCAACGCCTCATTTATATTCTTATTCATATAAACATATATTTTATTTTCGAAAAATAATCAATTTTTTGTACTTATTAATTTAAATAAATATTACTTTATAATTAGAAAAAATAATATGCTATTAAAATCCAATATTTTCTTATAATTCAATCAATTAGACTACTTTTCGATTAAATGTAGTCATAATTCAGTGAATAAAATGGTATATTAACTATTAATATATCTCGTTTGACTTTAACTTCCTCGCGTATTTGGTTCAAAGATAGCGTGTTAACTACAACCGTACATATTTTTGGATAGAATTTAGTAGCCCATAAGTTAATAGTAAAAACAGTTTTTAATTATATCCAACTTTAAATGATGTCCATTGACTATATGTTAAATAAAATTTTATGTAAATAAATTTTTTTCGTGTACTTATTATGTTTTCAGATATGAAGTGCACGATGTGGCATCAAAGTCGTACCTGCGTGGTCTAAGTGTTGCTACATCCTCTTTCGCTGAAAATACCAGCATGTTTTTCATAATCCTGACATACGTACTGCTAGGTAATCCTCTGGAAGCGAGCATCGTATACTCGGTCGCCCAGTACTTCGGCATGATAAAAACGATGATTACCGTATTTTACCCGCGTGCCTTAGCTGCAAAGGCTGAGGTTCAAGTTGCCATCAAGCGCATTGAGGTAAGTGTCTTATCCGTTGTGGCATATACGGAGGGTTGTTATATATGAATAAGCAATGCTTAAGTTAAAGTAATGAGGCCTCCTTATAGACTTGGATAATGCCTTATGGTGTGACTCGCAAACATTCGACCTTGGCTTGGCTAAAAACAATAATATAGTTAACTAAAGTCTATTTCAATAGCTTTATTAATTTTTATAAATACACGTCCCCATTATTTTTCTAATAACGCATATTTCTCCTCTGATGAAAAAAAACTAATTGTTAAGAAAATACACCCCGTTATGTAGTCTAAATAGCCAACTGATTTCACTATTATTCATACATTTCCTATCACCCTAGAGCATCACAGTTATAATGTCAATTTTAGCACAAAATATCTTTCTTTATCACAAATACTCATTCGATAAGGACATTATTAGAAACGGTTCTGATTCACTCACCTGCAATAATTAAATAAAAAATTTACCAATTACAACCCCAATTAATT
Source organism: Torymus tubicola (assembly GCA_035583055.1). Classification (NCBI taxonomy): domain Eukaryota; kingdom Metazoa; phylum Arthropoda; class Insecta; order Hymenoptera; family Torymidae; genus Torymus; species Torymus tubicola. Next base: position 31,287 of record JAWWEQ010007938.1, read on the forward strand.
TTAAATTCATGCAAAATGGTACCTACAATTTTTTGTCCCATTGTCGCGCCAACGAAAGTGGGTCACCTGATAGCTGCGAGATAAGGCGGGTCGAGAAACCAAACACGGGGGACCGCCCAAACGATATATATATATGTGTATGTATAGATGCGATACTCCACACCTGTACGTACCGAATCTTTCTCGTGAATCATCGCGCTCGCATTATCATCGTACATGCGAGTACTCGTCATATCTCGCGCTCGCGGGTGGCAGTCGCCGGTGTATCCGCGGGCTCGCGAGAAGTGTGTAAAGCGCATAATATATATATACGCGCGCGAGTGCAAGATGGATGAGGAGGCTGACAACGAAGTGCGTGTCATTGAATCTGACTCGCGATGGGAGAGATTCAGAGAGACGTGCTGGAAGCCGCCGTACATCATCGCCGGCGTCATCGCCACGTTCCTCGTCGCCGTTGTGGTCACCTTAGCAATAGTACTCACGAGAGGTAAGTAAGTGATAGATGTATATCTTTGGTATGTTGCGAATTTAATGGTTCGTGAGTGCGAGTTTTGAGACATGGTATAAAAGTGTTATCATGTAATTGTGATTAGATATGAAAGTATAAGTGTTTTATGCCGTCACTAATTAAACGCTTTCATGACAGTTATTTTATGAAAGTTGTTATGTGCCGTTTTGAAAAAAAGAAATATAAATTTTTTTCGTTCAGAAGTTTTATACGTGTCTTTAGCGTGTATATGAATACTACGATGATTCATGTATCAACTATATAGAAATATGAATGAAAACTTATTTTTACTCTGCTATGTATATATACATCTATAATTTGTATCAACGTTCATAATTCTTCGAAATTTGCATAAAAGCCGTATTAATAAACTGTCGAGAATAGATATGTATTTATATTCATAAAGAAATCTCCAATGTATACCACATGTATGCCTATACAGATAAGTAAATTACTATCATAACTACTACCATTAAGAAATTCAGTATAAGAGTAAAACGTATGAATTTCTGGAATAAACTTCGAATAACTTTACGAACAGTGCCGTTATTTAAATTTCAAACTTTTGAAAATTTAACCGTTATACATTATTATAGCAAAACACAGTCAATATCAAACATAAATAAATAATCAAAAACCTTTCAGGTAACAGCAACGACACACCAGGTGAGCTGGCGATTGACTTCTCCAAAGCCTTGATCGTAAGCGACGAGCGCGACTTGTGGGCCCTAGACCTCAACAGTCAGGAAAAGACAATCCTGGTGAAGACCACCCAGGGCATAGCCGCCTTCGACATCTACAAACGCAAAACCGTGTACTGGAATGAGGCTGGTTCGCCCTGGGTCAACTCGCTGTCTAACAAGTTCCATAATCTGACGCAGTCACGCGAATGGCAGCCTCGCGCAGTCGCTGTCGACTATGTTACCGAAAACATCTACGTACTAGACGCCCTGGCGGGAAAGGTGAACGTGTTCGAGCCAGTGAGCGCCAAGCTTGGGATCGTCGTGTCGGATCTCAGAAATCCGAGTGATATTGGTCTGGATCCTGTGAGGGGTGTTATGTTCATCGTTCAACATTCGCACTCGGTATAAAGAATGATAATGATGCTGTAATAGTTTAGTGAATATTTTCTTTTTTCAAAAATATATTATTTTTCATATTAACTAATTCTTCAAACATTTTTACGATTTTTATTATTTAAGTACTTAAATAAATGAAAATTTTCAATAAATTAAAATTTAAAAAGTTTACCAGTAATATTATGCTATTGTAGATTGAACGTCATTATAATATTCTAAAAGAATTAAGCTCATTACAAAATTTAACATATTGCAGATAATCAAAGTCGGAATGGACGGCACGTCCCTTACCAAAATAATTTCCAGCCCGGGGGTGACATCCGTTGCCGTAGACACGCAAACACCTCGACTTTACTGGGCCGATTCGGCAAGCATTGCGAGCTCGGACTACTCCGGTGGTGACTACTGTGTGGTCACAGCTATCACTGGCGCAACGGTGAGCCTCGGCGTTTCAGGCAATCGTCTGTTCTGGACGCGTCCAGCCTCCGGTTCAGCAAGCTTTCGCTCGCTCTGGACAACGACAGTGGGCGAGTCGTCCGAAGTCACTGAGATCGCGTTCCAGGACCCAAAGATGATCAAAGTGTACACGGGTGAAGGGCCCGCGTTAAACAATCCCTGTGAGGGGAATAAGGGAGGTTGCGAGCACCTGTGTTTATTGGCAGCCACTGCTGGGCAAAGCTGTCGTTGTTACCTTGGGTTCAGGTTGAAAGTGGACGGAAAATCCTGCGAAAAAGTTGAAGAGTTCATATTGTATGCGAAGGGCAACTTCGTCAGGGGAAGGCTGCTTGACAGTGATAAACAGGCATTCACCGACGTCATCCTGCCGATTCACTTTCAGTTGACAGATCTGAACGACAAGAGAACGGTGGATTTTGATTATAATGCTTATACGAATACGTTCGCTTTCAGCGACGACAGGACGGTGAGCACCGTTGGCCTGCTGCGAAATGACTCGCAGGGTGCGTACAGCCAAATAGGCGACAAGTGCCTCAAGGACGTCTCGTTCAACTGGGTGACAAACGATGTGTACTACATCAAGGATAACTGCCATACTGCTGAGAACACTGCCATAATAGTGCTGAAGCTGATGGAGGATAAGTCATACCGTAAAACGCTGAGGACGTTCGATTTCAGCGCCGGCCAGCTGCGCTCACTCGTCGTCCACCCGTATCGTGGGATCTACTTCTTCACGATACTGCGGGAGGGTAAAGTGCAGATTTACCGGGCGCGCGATTACAAAATCATACCCACCTTCGATGAGAAACTTGACGCCAATGAGACGGGACTTGCTCTCGATTACGCGGAGGAGAAATTGTACTGGTTCAGCCGAAACACCACAGTGCTGTATAACTCGAACCTTGACGGCACGGACATTAAGAGCATCGACGTGTCCATGATTCGTGAACCAAGGACTGTTGGTATCCACGAGCGCTACGCGTACGTCGGTAATCTCACGAGCATCTGGCGTTTGGATAAGCTCACAGGTTATGGACCAGTTAAACTTGCGCCTAGCTTTGAAGATGATACGAATGAACTTATAGCCGGGGTAAAGGTATTCAGTAAGAAGGTGCAGGTAGCGGATAGCAATAACCCGTGCGCGGTACAGAACGGTGACTGTGAGCAGTTCTGTTTCCTCACGCCCAGGGCTGTAGTCACTGGACCCAACTCTATCAGTGTTACCGACGATCTCAAGAAGACATGCCTCTGTGAGGATTATAAAAGTATTCGGAGTGACGCGAGGACTTGCGCGTGATGGTGACAGTATACCGATGTCGTTGTAATTCAATTCAAATTCATCTTTCGTTCACTATAATTTATTGTATTAAACATGTGGATACGTGGTATTTCTATTTGTCATTAAACTTCTACTACAGGCATTGTGTTAAGATGAGAAATGAGGAAGTCAGAATGTTGTACAAATATACCTAGAGTAATTGTATGCGATATTTAAATACTTGTCGGTATAAAAACTAAAGTACAAATAATTTTTCACATACTTATGATAATTTTTTTAACCTGTTAGTTAAAATATCTTTTTTTTTACTTTTACATGAACGTATATTATTCAGTGGTTGAAGCGAAATACGTTTTATCACATTCACTATAAACATAAAAAATAATTAATCTATTGAGTATTTTCTATTATTATTACATTTTAATAAAATTTTTAATATACTTTTATAAATTTAGAAATGATTGTAAAATAAAGTAACTTTTAAAAATTATTTTCCGTTCATTATTATATCTGTTATTATCGTGTACGCGTACTCTCCTTCGCGGCATTATCAGAGCCAGTCACATCTTTTTCCCATCTTATCAACGCCACTCCCGTTTGCTGAGCGCTTGTTTGCATTACTTTTCACCTCATTTATATTTTTAAAGAATGAAATGTGTAATAAATTTAGTCCGTAGTGTCTGTATGCGTCTTATCGCTTGTATAGTTATTCTTCATTTTGGTTTTCTTATTGTCTTTGCAAAATGATACTGCGTTTACGAAATAAGTTTTACGACGTTTTTAAGGAAAGATTCACTAATTATGGTCATTTTTTTATGGGCGCAATTGTAATTCTATTTTTTACTGCCAGTACTATGGGTTGTATCTTCTTAACGGGTACGTTTTGGAAAAATAGAAACATACTTATAATATTATAATATTTTATCCTATTAGTGTATCCAAGTTATAAATGAAATAATGATTTTTATGCTGCTACAGTTACTTGCAGAAGGCAATCTTGTCTAATTTTTGGTACATGAATTAGATGCAGACAGAAATTTACTTGAAAGTGTAAGGTCCTGATTGTGGTTCTCTTTTGTGAGCAACACGATTCAATTCTTTTAAACGTTTTTAAATTCCATTTTGAATATATTTTTCAATAAAATAAATTTAAAAAAATATTGCTGATTATATGTAATAATTTTATTATTTGTATAATGTCTTATTTGTAATAAAGTGTTGATTTCTATAAATAAAATATTATTGTTTTATTATTATTTTCAATATACTCATGGTTACATTCAGATTATATAATTTTGATAATATTATAGTTTTGTCATAGATTATTCAAAAAACAAAATTATTATAAGGTTTTAAATGCTTACCTTTATTACTACAATGAAAAGTACTTTAAACAACCTAACATGGTGACACAGAAATAACTGAGATTTTGAGTAATATATGGAAATAAATTTTAAAATATCGCAATTCACTTGTGATACCTAATAAGTAAAAAAAATGTTGTCCAAGAATAGATAATGTATATAATCGCATGGTCGTTCTATAAGGCTTTTCTATATATGCCTTTGGAGCGCTCCTGCGCTCCTTGATTTTTTGAGAATAAAAATTTATAAACTCATATTTTAGGATTTCTTACTCTTGGACGAAATTCGAGCTGGTGTCAAGCTAAAAAAAGATGACGTAAGCGACGTTCCTAGCATAATTATGAACAATGTCTACGTCACTTGGACAGCACTACGAAAACACTGGTATATGAAAAGAAATAGTCCCGACGAAAAATGTGTATTAAGAGGAGTAAATTTGAAGTTTTCTGCTAGTAAACTCTATGTCATAGCTGGCCCGGTTGGATCAGGAAAAGTATGTACAATATTTATATTCTACTAATTCATTAAAAATATATTCGATTTTTTACGATATTATTTACTGTATAATTAAACATAAGAAGATCAAATCATCGAATTCAAATTTTTTTATAATACAAAAATGTACTTATTGAATCCTAAGGGTTCGTTTCCTTTTATTTAAGTTAATAATGCTGAGCTCTGATCTCTTACTAACAAATAAAGTTAAATTTTTAAATGACTATGGAAAAATTGTATACATTCTTTTTACATTGAAAAAACTATCGTATTTAACTTTTAAAATTCAATTTTTCTAGTCGACTCTTCTGAAGACGATTCTTCAGGAACTGCATCCGGACTACCTCTTTGGTTCTATAAAAATCAATGGAAACGTGTCATATGCCTCACAGGAGCCTTGGCTATTCTCTGGCAGCGTTCGAAGTAATATCCTCTTCGGCGAACCCTTCAACGAGGACAGGTACACTCGCGTGGTTCGCGCGTGCGCTCTTCACGAGGACTTTGAGTCGCTACCCAACGGCGACGAGACAAACGTTGGCGACCTCGGCTCTACACTCAGCGGCGGTCAACGCGCTAGAGTTAATTTGGCAAGGTATTTAATAGTTTCGTTATAAGATTTCTGATGTCAGGATTGAAGTTTTATTTATTTTTTTTTATAATTAAGGATGTCTGCGTGAAAATATTATATGGGGTCTCATATGAGATCTCGTGTGCAGTTTTAATTAATTAATAAATAATTTATTTTTAAATTAAACATAATATGAATAAATATCGCGTTGCATTGAATATATAGAAGTATAAGAACGAAATGTAATATTAGTATTAGTAAAATGTATTGATAAAACTTTATTGCTCTTTTCCAGACCAATTAAAATATACTATTTATTCATACTTTTATATTAAAAATAAATTATTTATTAATTAATTAAAACTGTACATGAGATCTCATATGTTTGAAATTGGTATATCGATCTCATATGAGATCTACATGAGATTTCAATTAGGATCTCATATGAGATCTAATATAATATTTTCACGCGGGTGGTTTCGTTATGAGTGGTTTAATTATAGTTATTATTTTTAAATGACTATGGAATTATTTTTAGAAAGATATATGTTTGAGTAACATAAGAAATGTGGATTTTAATATCATAATTTTACAAGCAATTAAAAGCTGATGATTTTTTCAGAGCGATCTATAGAGAAGCTGACATTTACTTAATTGACGATGCGTTGGCAACCGTCGATGTTCGCGTTGGAAAATATATATTTGACAAATGTATAAACAACCTTTTGAAAGAAAAAATAAGAATTCTCGTTAGTAACGATTCTAAATATTTTAAGGAAGCTGACGAAATCATTATTATAAATAAAGTGAGTATCTCTTATATCATGAGTTTTTTTATCAACTTTTCCGCAATAATGTTATCAAAACAATTTATTCTTGTACTGTTTATCGCGCATATATATATATATATACATATTCCAAAAAACAACATAGAACAGTGTAGATTTCTGCGGTACATACGAAAACTTGGCAGCAACTGATTATGATTTACGGGAACTTACCGTAAGCTCATCAGTCGATACAATTGAAAAACCTCCGATAATAAAGGAAACTCCAACGCAAAATGAACTTGAACTCACCTTCACTAAATGTAAAACAATCACTAGTCAATCCAACGGCGTACCAGTAGCCACAGATGGACATGAGAAATTCGTATATTGGAAATATTTTAGGGCGGGAGGTTCAATTTTTACGCTTTTATTTTTGACTGTAACTTTGGTTTCTGCCCAAGTTTCAATCAGTGGAAGTGATTATTGGTTAGCACATTGGTAAGCATCATTTTAATTTTTGAAATGCTTGTATCGTATCAACGATATTTGTATATATTTAATTTTTTAATTTTCTATAGGATTAAAGCAGAAGAAACTCGAATCAACTTTAATGAAAATCCCGATAAATCTACTTTAAAACTCACAACAGCGCTTGTGATATTTGCAGTTTTATTGTTAATCAGTATATTTATGTGGACTATTAGCAGTCTCTTATTTTACAAGATTTGCGTAAATGCAAGTAAAAATCTGCATAACAAAATGTTCTCTTGCCTTATTAAGGCACCTATGCGATTTTTCGAGTTGAATCCATCAGGTACATTTTATAAAATAGTACTTACTGAAGTACTCAATGTTTAAAATTATATTATATAAAATAACTAGTTTATTTTATTTTTGATTATTGTAGGGAGAATTCTTAATAGATTTTCGAAAGACATTGGATTGATCGATGAGACGCTACCAACAGTTACGTTAGACGCATTGCAGGTGCTTCTCATGATAGTCGGAGTTGCAATTCAAGTAGCTGTGATTAATTGGTGGTCCATTTTTCCTATGATAATTACAGTTGGTATATGCTGGAAATTCAAAAATATTTATTTACCAACTGCCCAAACTATTAGGCGTTTAGAAAGCAAATGTATAATTAAATTCAATATTATCTAATATTTCCGTAGTTTATTATTTTTGTTTAAATAATTAAAAAGGAAACAAATTATTTTACAGCCAAAAGTCCAGTATTTTCTCACGTCAGTTCAACAGTTTCTGGATTAATAACTATTCGGTCCTCAAAAGCTCAAGAAAGGCTTGTAGAAGAATTTGATTCTTTGCAAGACGTTCATACCTCAGCACATTATCTAAATACTGTATCATCGTCAGCTTTTGGATTTTTGCTAGATATCGTTGCAGTAATTCTTCTTGCTTTCGTTGTATTTAGTTTCCTTATTGTGAAAAGTAACGAAACTTTTGCTGGAATCGTTGGTCTTGCTATTACACAAATTTTATTACTTTATGGTAAAGTTCAATATGGACTTCGACAAACCACGGACATGATGACGCACATGATTAGTGTTGAAAGAATCTTTCAATTCACTAATTTAGAACAAGAAGGACCATTCGTAACTGAATTTGATAAAACAAATTCATTGGAAAATTGGCCTGATAAAGGAGAAATTAAAATTGATCATTTATATTTGAAATATTCCGATGAAGAGGAGCCAGTGTTAAAAAATATTAGCCTCAATATTAAATCATTTGAAAAAGTAAGTCAATCAGTTTGTCCTCCCGCCGAGCTGAAAGTACCGCATTTCCTCCCGGCGCAAAAACTGGAATATGGCATATTCGGCCTCGGTGGAAGGAAAATAATATACGCTCCACGGGAGTAAAATCGGACAGCCCACATCTCGTTTGTCACCCTTGCCTTCGGCTCGGGTGGCAATTTACACGAGATATGGACTGTCCAAGTTTTTTCCTCCCATGGTGCGCAATATACTATTTTTTCATATAAAAATTTAATGATAATATTAAAATTTATATTCTTATTTTATAGGTTGGAATAGTTGGCCGTACTGGATCTGGAAAAACTTCTTTAGTTTCAACTCTATTTCGATTAGTAAATCCAGATGGTTATGTGTATATTGATAATATTAATATTAAAACTGTTGGACTTCATGATCTTAGAAGCAAAATTTCCATTATACCACAAGATCCAGTTTTATTTACCACTTCAGTAAGATATAATCTCGATCCTTTGTATAAATATAGTGAAGAAGTTTTATGGCAAGCCTTAGAAGACGTAGAATTAAAAGGTCAATTTAACTCTTTAAATTTTGTACTACAAAATAGAGGAAATAGCTTAAGTACAGGACAAAAACAATTGCTTTGTTTAGCCCGTGCTATTATAGCTAATAATAAAATTTTAATTCTTGACGAGGCCACTGCTAATGTTGATCCCATTACTGAAGAAATTATTAAAAAAACTATTAAAAAGAAATTTTCAAACTGTACAATATTAACAGTTACCCACAGACTGAGTACAGTTTTAGATAGTGACAGAATATTAGTTATGGATGAAGGTAGAGTTGTTGAATTTGATAATCTACAAAATTTGCGTCGAAGAGAAGGATATTTTTCAACCTTAATGAGAACATCTTAATGAAACTTTAATACTTGGTTTTAAATTTTTATATTTTGTATAGGTTTCTAATAAAATATTTTAAACTTATAAAATACTTATTTTTATTTAACCTTTGAAAAAAGTAGCTTGAAAAATAATTTTTTTAAAATTATTCTGTTATTTAACAAAATTTGTAAAATTCGTAAAATTTTGAAGCTATATTTCAGAAATAGAAACTGTAAATTACTTGAATTTAAAGAACTTAGATTACATAAGTATTAATTTGTCTAGTTAATATTATATCACATTTTAAAATATAATTACTTTGTACATACAATGCATTCAGATTACAAATGAAAGGCACATCATTTTTCTGTAATTAATACAAGTTAATTGATAAATATTTGCTATATCAATTGTACATCTCCAGTTTTCACCAAATGAGCAACTGCGCTATATTGTATAATATGTTGTGATCCTTCTTCAAAATTAACTACCTCCTCAACCCCAGGGATTAAAATACCCATATTAGTCTTATTTGCTCTTATAAATACATGCTTATCCATATTGGGTTTTGAAGACATTTGATTGAAATCAAAGTTGTTCATCCTAGGAGGCATATGCTGTAAGGCCAATGAATTGAATAATGATTCAATGCTAGCTATATATTCCCTAGCAAACCGGGCTTCAGCTGGTGTCATAAATGTTTCATCTGGTTGTCGATTTGCATCTTCAGCTAATAGGTAAATTGCATATTCTTCTATCTTATCAAGTCTCTTCCTTAGATAACTCGAAATAATAAATCTTATTCTGCTTATTTCCATAGTGTGAATATTTATACGTATATCTCCTTTTTCCAATCTAATAACATATATGTTAAATTAATGTAATTATTCAAAATCATTTTATTTTTTGATTATTTATTCAAGATATATCAATATATAATTGCTGTTATATATTCTTACTGTTATTATTACAATAAATGAATTATTTAACAATATTATAACTATTAATTACTTAACATTAAAACAGTTTTATCTACCTTTTTAAATTATTTTCCATGTGCATTATTTGTTCCATCATACATTCAACAAGTTCCATACGGTGAGGTAAAAGTTCTGGCGCAAATTTTTCATTTAACCAAGCATCTTCAAGACCTTGTAAGGCTTTTTCAGCTGTTATTTCGTCTTCATCACTTTCCCCTATTTGTGGATCAATGCTCTCAATGTTTCTTGCACTATTATCTAAACTAGGTCCACTATCATCAGCAATATATTGCTCTGAATCTTCTGTATCCATTTTTCAAACTAATTTCTTTGTGTAATGTGAATCCTAAGAAATTAAAAGAATACTTATAGGTAAAAGATTTCGTTTCATTTCTATTTCATACTTTATTTTACCAAATATTTTACTTTCTCGCATTGTTTATACCTACAAGTATTCTAAACATAGTAGGAATAAACTCTTGTTTTGATAGGTTTAGAGGTTAAGGATTACTATATTTTTAAAAATAACGTTTATTTTCTTTTCAAAATGATTTCTACAATTGATATGAATATAATAAATACCTTAAGGTTATTGACTTATTTTTTAGCTGTTATTATAAATTTTAGAATATCTTTAATTGCAAAAAATTATAATTAATCATCGGATTTGTGAAAAACGCGCGGTGGCCGGGAACATGTATATACGTCACGTGATCCTAAGTGGCGGGAAACTTAAGACATTATTCAAAACAAAAGTATTTAAAGTTAACATTTTTGAAGTTTTTATTATGAAAAACATTTACAGAAGCAGCATAAAACTTATTAATATCGTTTAGCGTAAATAAGAAAAGAACAACTTAACAGCTTAAGTGCTATTAAGTTTTACCTTGTATATGAATGGAATTAAAAATAAATATTTATAAAAATCTAAAAAGTAATAAAGAGATCATGTTTTTGATTATGTTTTAATTGTTCAGTAGTTTTAGAAATCAATGCACATTCTCTTTAAATTATTTCTACATATAATAATAAAAATTAGCACTCAAACTGTTAAAATAAAAAAAAAAAAATTAAAAAATAATAAACAGTGCAACTATATTAGAGGTAACAAATATTCAAAAAGCTGATATAAAGATAAAAAATAGTATAGTAAAGAAAAATCATAAAACTATTACAACAATTATTTTTCGTAACTGTAAATATTTTTTGCGTTTTATGCACAAATACTTTATTATACAATTATTATCTCACTTAGTTATTTGGATGAGAACGAATAAGGCAAGAAGTTTAAGCATCTGCCTGACTCTTGTTAAACAAGTTCGTTAAGGTCTTATAAAATCTTTGATTTCACAGATCGCTATAGTATTATAATTGTTCTCGAGCGTCTCAATATATTAATGTAAAAGCTGTAAATATATATATAATATGTATATATTACGACGTGTAATCCAAATTCAGTAAGTACATACTTCGCACCTTAAGTTTGTTCACATTCGTTATTATAAGTCAGGAAATGGAACAAAAAAGCCGCAGGGAATGCACACACAACATTCAAACATAAAATTTACATCCAATCAAATAAATGACTTAATAAGAGAGATGTGCAGTACATTTTACTAATACTTGACTTTAAAAATAAATTATTTACCTTATTTAGGTTTCACACTATGTAATAAATACTTTATAAATGTTATAACAATAGATCCAAAGTATTTACGAATAAGAATAGAATACAAGAATCAAAATCAAGCTTTTTCCTACTTTTTTTTTGTAGCTTTAAGAGATTCTAAAAAAACTTGAACTACATTGTACACATAAAAGTGTGAGACTATTTTATAATTATGTAGCAACTGATAATTTTAACATTTTAATCACAAATAATATAAAATTAAGCTTAATTTACTTAAAGATAAGGAAAATTTTAAAGAAATTAATTTCTAATTAGTACTCTTATCATAAAAAAAAGTACAATTTCACTGCAAATCTCTCCATAATTTCGAGATTTCACTAGTCTTTTTTTCAAAAACTTTACCATTATATTTAATGTGTATGTTTTTTTTAATAATATAGGCTTTTATATGTAGCTTTTCGGGGTTATTACTTTCGTCAGTAATTTAATAACTAATTTCGGCACTATTTTAAATTATTACAGACATTTTTTAAAAAAGCAACTTGTCATTTAAAAAAGAACAGCTTTATAGGAAGATTTATCAAACTTAAATAAGTCTACTAATTTGAATATTTTCTCTCCCTAATCAATATTTTTTTCGATTATTCTCATTTATCAAAACACTTTTTGCATTCAAAAGTATAACCTAGTCTGTTGTTCTTTCAACCTTTTTAATTTCAGATGATGCATTAAAAAATTTCTTTCTTTTCTCAAGTATATGTTCTGTTTTTAATTATTGATGCGAAGCGACTTTATTTTGATTCCTGTGGAACTCTTTACTTTTATCACTTCATTGAAGGTCTTATAGAAAAGAAAATATGGGTATTTTCGGAGTATGACTGACTAGAGTTATTGCCCATTAGTCATTTTTCTTTTCAGCAGAACTGGAGGTGCTGTCAGCTTCATTTAAAGATTCTGTACTATGTGTAGTCAGTCTATTTTTTGCTTGTTGACGTAGTTGAGCTCTTTTTAGGCTCGTCATTAATTGACTTGATTGGTACAGCCAGCTTGCCTAAATATCAATTATTCTTATTATTATAAGTATAATTATTACAATCAATTTCAATATTGCTTTTAAATAAATGCCAGATCAAAGAGAGTTGTTATGCTTCCAAGATATGTATGAGTTATACACAAGTTCCAAAGCCTGAACTAAGTGTTACTGATCATACATAAATATTGAAAAATTTTCTATACAATCATTCATAATTTTAAAATAATACAAATGAAGAAAAAAGTTTTCAACAATTTTAGTAGAGTAACAGGAATTATGAAATGTCTCATATACATGCAGCTTTAAAAAGAACATTGTAATTCTGTATTATTTTTTAAAAAATTAGATTTTTCATATTTTTTCTCGGTATATTAAAAGAAATTGTTAAAAATTTTAATGTTAATAAAAGCTTATAAAATAGAATACAAGAATTTTTTTCACTTACCACCATTATCATACAGTTGATCAGAATTGGAACCGAAAAAACAATAGATATAAATAATCCCTTAGAATCAAAATATTGTTGTCTTGAGAACATCCTATAATAATTTATTAAGTTAATGATAATTTTTAATTTGAAAATTTAACATATACATTGTTGTTTTAAACTTACATCCAATTTGTAGCAGCTACTTCATTTATACTTTCCGAAAAATAAACCAACAATACTGTAAATAAAAATAGTATATATAAATCTTCAATTTATATTTTATGCTGTAATTGTACAGAGTTATAAGGTAGATTTGTAACTTCAACTTACACAAAACAAGGAAAAGCAAAATTTGGAAGTTAGCATGGTTCCTTGTCATTAATGCTGTCATTGTGATAGCTATGTGAAATGTTATCAATAATGCGAGCCATGGATCCCTCCAGTCAATCTGGAAACACATGATTCGTTAATAAAAAGTATATAATTGAATAGCCACTGAACTAAAATTACATGACTCAATAATTAGTTTCATGTTATCATTAAGAGTTGTGAAATGCTGTTATTAAAGTAGTAGATAGACAAACTTAAGCTGTTTAGTCTGTAAACCACAGTCATGATTTCCTATCTTTCAATCTTTTATCTATACCGTTCATTAGTCACAAGTGTATCAGGCCATATGAACAAATCCAATAAATAAGAAGAAAATTTATGTATTGATTAATAATCATAATGGCACATTGTACAACCCATAAAAACCATCCTAGCGTCAGCTAAAAAGTGCTACATAAATATGTAGATTAGTTTGTTATGCGTTTAAAGACAATCCTGCTTAGAAGTTTATATAAAGCTAGTAACTTCTAGGGCTTCACTAAACTACAAATTATATGCAACCAATGTTGCATACAGCTGATACAAGCTAAACATTTTCGTAGTAAAATAACTTTTTCCTTGATTAACTGAACTGCGATATATTTTCTATTAATAATTTACGTTCGGCGCTTTATCAATAAACTAAATCCATGCATAACAGAAAACGGAAATCTGATTCACACCTGCCATCTAGTTACATCACCTCACAAAGCCACCTCTTAACCCTCATCCCCGCATCCTAACTACCCTCAAAAGCCTTCAAGAAACACTTCAGCAGGTTTATTTCCCAAAAAGCTTTCGCTTTCGGCAGTGCGCATCGACCGTGTCCTTAACCTAAAAAACTCTGCCAAGGTCCTCCAGTCTCTCGGCTTCCAAAAAACCCGTAACTTGTAAAAAAAGAAGCATCGAACTTACGCTCATGAGAAAGGGCCAGACCCCGTCGATGGTGTCTGTCGCGACGACCTGCGGTCCGTCCGACATCGTGTTTTTCCCGGCGATTATCCTCTCTCTCGCTCTCTCTCGTCTGCAAAGCACACTACCTATGCACACAAGTATAACACTGAATAGTGAAGACCTAACTAGTAACTACACACCGCTGCGGCGCTCGCTCTTCTCTCTCTCTCTCTCTATGTACACTACCTACACTGTACACACGAGCACTACGTTGCGAGCCCGGCAGTAATAATTGCGACAACCACGACGCTGACTTGTTTTTTCTTTTTCTTTTTATCCTCCTATACTTTATTTACACGCTGATCGCGCGACTGCGAAAACTGGCTTATTGCATATTTTACTCTCTGTGGAGCGTGCGCTCGCGCGACTCTTGAGTTCTTCGTTTTTTGCGACCCCCTATTCGTGCAGCGTCTTCCCGCGTGTCGTACGACTTACGAGACAGAAACACACACGTTATATCTACATACGTGTTTAATAATGTGTGTGTATATGTGCATTAAGTATACGCAGTACACCCACGCGAATGACGCGGGTAATGAATGAGTCGGCTTCGCATCGTGTGACGGTGATGCGGTATATTACGCGCTGGAGAGAGAGAGAGAGAGAGAGAGAGAGAGAGAGAGAGAGAGAGAGAGAGAGAGAGTGTATATAAGTATATGGGTGTCGGACTTATCGCGCTGCTCTGTCTGCGCGTAGTCTAACACCGGCTAGAAATAGCGATGATCAATGGTTATGGTAATTCGGCCGATGCTATATAAGTATAGTATCGAGAGATGGGAATTTTGTTGTTTATCTTTTATAATGAGGTTAATCTCGGTTATTTCGGAGCTCTTGTTATTTTTAATAGTATTATTACGATCGGAAGGCTTATTGCGTGTGGTCGCTCTGCAGTTTTGTTAACAAATATACGGGGTGTAACAAAAGTATCCGTACTCCCGAATAAATTTCCAGGATCGCATTTTCGAAGAAAAATTACTCAGGTTTTGTCCAAGGAATTCGGTCGTGACCTTGTGTTTGGCCTCAATATCTGAGGCCAAACACAACAGATCTGAACTATTTTCTCCGAAAATGCGATCCTGGAAAGTTATTCGGGGGTACAGCCGATACTTTTGTTACACCCTGTATATATATATGCTTATATATTTTACCGTTCTTCTTTGTTCTTATCTCATTGTGTATATCTTGTAACTTTGTTTACACTCGCTTAAAATAAACTTTCATTCAATTTTTAATTTTTATCCTTTGTTCTATAGAGAAGCGCAATATGTTTCTTAACTAACAATAATAGACTACGAATTGCAATCAAAATCATTTAAAGTAATTAAGCGTATGCATATATAAGAAATCAAAAGACGAATTATGTATATACGTGAGAATTTATACTTGCAAGTGTGGCA